>JAVTVY010033839.1:0-137869 GCA_036873755.1 Hanleya hanleyi | reverse complement strand
ATTTTCCGTGACAATGCCCGCCATTGATCATCAAAGTCAACCGACTCACTGGTCTGAGATCGGCGTACGCTATATCCCACAGCAAACAATACCTCTATACTGTTCATGGAAAATAAAAAACTTTTAAAAGGCATGTTTTTATACGCTTCTTGGCATTAAAAACACCTAATTGAGTAGTGTTCATCATGACTTTTGTTTGTGCCTTTGGCTGCGAGTTGTGTTTGTCACCTAACACTTTTGTGCTTTGTGAGCGAAAGAATATACATTCACCTATGTGTGAGTTGTTCGCTTACCTTTGTTTTCCATTGCACTATATATTCTGTGGTTTGATGATTTTTCTTCATTCCATGGATTTCTGTTGACACTGGAGGGTCCTATATAGTTTGCTTGACTTGAAAGTTTAAACTTGACTTGAAGTACTTTATTTTGATTGAAAGTACAGTGAGGGCTCTCGATTTTATAGTTAACCCTAAGTTGGTTAATGGGTAAAGTGACTATATTGAACAGCGTATTGGGAATATATCTTGATTGATTCCTATGCTGATAACACATTGAGTTTTATACTCAGGACACTGGCTATCAAAAGTGATATAACTGAGGATATGGTGTTTATAAAGTGGTAAATACAGAACTGTTTGACGGAGCTCGGGTTTATCTGTGTTGTCAGGATATAGACTTGTTGATTTAATGGCAACTAATTTAAGACGATCTGGCCGTAAAAGAAACCACAAGCGAATAAATTACGCACTTTTGCACTCGAGAGGACAGTCTATCAGTGTGGAAAGTGAGAGCGAATCCTCAATGTCAACCGAAGAACTGGGAACGCTTGACGATAACCAGGCATGCACTGGTGGAGCCAGGCCACTGCTGGTGGAGCCAGGTCAAAGGACACTACCTTACCGGTGGTCAAAGACGAGTTGGAACCAGATGCCGAATTGGAGGCATTGAGAGCTAAGTGTGCAGAGCTGGAGAGAGTTCATGCAGAGGAGATGAAGAAGGAAGTGAATAGACGGCGACAAGGACAAGAACTAGAGAAGGAACGACTAGAGTCAACGCAAAAGATTGATGATCTTCGTTTGAAAGGTGATGTGGTGAACAATTTGCAATTTTACAGTAAAGTTAAAGTAAACTCTCAAGGATCCGAAGTAAAGAAGCTAAAGAAAAGTGGACAGGAGAAACTTTCTAAATCAGGGTTAAGTGACACTACTTGTATACAGGATCTTAGATGTATACCTTAGACAGTTAACAAGAAACTGAAAAAAACTTGGTTTACTTACCGAATCAGATGAAGAGTTGATAGATATGCCAAACTCGGAATCAAATATTAGTAGTGATTCTGAGGTCACTTCAGAGAGTAGTGAATCCGAGTGTGACGAGAGAAAGATCAAAAAGAAAAATAAGGGTGGAAAGAATTTTAGGAAGAAGAGATCTGGTATTGCAGCCAAATCATCTGATAGAGTTAAAGTGCCACAAGTATGGGCACATTCAGTGCTCCAATACGAATATGTTGGAAAAAAACGCAATTCAAGGATTTAACTTTTCAATTACTTGTAGCTAACTAGAAATTATTTCGGGAAATGCATCGTCAAAAGAACGGAAAGGTCGCACTGAGTTTTTGAAGAAAATAGTGTATTATTCAGAGGTATATGACTGGCAGGCTATCCTTAATTGGTATGCGTCTTGGTTGAGGCAAATCGAATTGGGCCTTAAGGTATGGGGGACGATCCGTCTGTGTTAGAAACAGCGGTCTTGGCTAGACACGTCAAAAGAAACATGTTTTCAGATAAAAAGCGTGAGTACAGAGCAACTAAAAAGGAAAACAAAGAAATTGTTTGGTTTTGCTCGCTTTTTCAGAGGAATCGTTGTAATGCCTTGTCCCCTCACGCCGCCCAGATCAGGGGTCAAAATAGAGAAGTGGAACACATTTGTGCCACTTGCTGGCAAAAATATAAAGTCAAACGCGCACACCCAGAGTGTGAAACTTCTTGCCCAAACAAGGAAATTTCAAGATGACTATCTGACAAATTTGATTTAAACCCTGAAGCCGATATATTCATTCCCGAGTATATGAAGACAAGTTTTATATCAAGTAGTCATCAGGCTGTACAACCCATGTTATGTAATAGTGTCTCTAAGACACAAATTGATAGAGTATGTTCAGATAGTGTATCATCAGTGGATGATATGTTTCAGTCTGCTATAGAGAACGACCATATTAATGATCAGATTGAGATAAATAACATCCACTCGAACAGTGAGGTGGTGTCCGATGAGGAGAATTCTGTAACTGACCTTGACAGTATAAAACGGTTCTGTCGTGTTAACAGGGAAACAATAGTGCAGGATGTAGCCATGTCAAATAAGGGTTTTGAGAACATAGTGGTTTCAGACAACACTGTTTATGTACATGATGCTGTTATAGAATCTGGTAAATATAATTATCAGCAGTGTAGAATTCCTTTGCAAACAAAGCTACATATCCCATATTGGAGGTCACATTTACAGAATTACGTAGACAATGAGGTTTGTGATATCTTAGAATACGGGTTTCCCATAGGATATGAAGGGGTGGTATTGAATCAAGGCATTCATTGCAGTCAGATTCAAAATCACAAAGGAGCCAGAGACTTCCCTGTGGCTATGCAGAAATATTTGAAAAAAGAATCTGATTACCAAGCTATAATTGGCCCTTTCAAGGAAAATCCTTTTCAGGTCAACATGAAATTATCTCCCCTTAACACGGTGCCAAAACCAAACGGAGAGAGAAGGGTAATTCTAGATTTGAGTATGCCAAGGGGACAGTCTGTTAACGATGGAATTGACAAAGATCATTATCTGGGGAAACCTGTTAACCTGAAATATCCCCACGTAGACGATTTGGTAAACATTATTAAAGTAAAAGGAAAGGGGTGTCTCTTATTTAAAAGAGATTTACGACGTGCGTACCGTCAAATCTTCATTGATCCTGGCGATATACATTTGGTGGGGTATCAATGGGATGGTTTGCTGTACTTTGACAGGGTTTTGGCCATGGGTAGCCGGTCATCGGCTCACATACGCCAAAGGGTTTCTTCGGCTATTGTGTTTATGCTCAAACAGAAAGGAGTCAGTGTAGTAAATTACATTGATGACATAGCCGGAGCCGAAAAGTCAGAATTGGCTATCCAAACGTATTACGAGGTAAAACAGGTGTTAGAATCTTGTGGCCTTGAGGAGGCTCCCGAAAAGGCCTATCCTCCAGCTACTAGGATGCCTTTTCTTGGAGTTATGTTTGATACAACGAAGCTGACTTTAGAAATTAGTGATGAAAGGCTCGGAGAGATTTTACAGTTAGTTAAACAATGGAAATCATTAAAATGTGCTACTGTAAAGCAATTACAATCTCTTTTAGGGAAATTACATTTCGTTTCATCCTGTGTCCGACCAGGGCGGATTTTCGTGGCCAGGTTATTAAATTGGCTGCGCTCTTTACATTGTCAGTCCCTAGAGAAACATAAAATTCCCAGAGCTTTTAGAGGAGACCTAGAGTGGTGGACCAGATACCTTCCTCATTACAATTGTGTGTCCATGATGTTTATAGAAGACTGGTTTGAACCAGATGCTATTATGGCATAGGATGCATGTATGGTCGGTTGTGGTGGGGTTTGCGGTAACGCCTTTTTTCATGGAGTTTTTCCTCCGCATATCAAGAAGGGTTTAGCCATAACTGAGCTGGAATTGCTGGCTATTGTGATCTGCCTTAAGTTGTGGGGTGATGCGCTTGAGGGAAAACGTGTTCTTGTCTATTGTGACAATATGGCTTCCGTTACTGTTCTAAATTCGGGGGCTACAAGAAATGTTTTCCTCCAGGCATGTCTCCGAGAAATATGCTGGTTAGCAGCACTGAGTCAGTTTGAAATCCGTGCTAAACACATACTGGGGGTAGACAATCGATTGCCCGATTTATTGTCAAGGTGGTCATTAGGTGACCATTTTAAGGAAAGATTTGAAGAAGCTATTGGTGATGAGGTGTGGATTGAGTATTGCGTACCTGACAAGTTTTACAATTTTGTTCATGAGTGGTAAATTTGTTATTTGCTGTGTGTTTTCTTGTTGCAGCATCTTTGAGCCCAAGCCTTCAGCAAGGAGTTAGGAAGTCCATCAGGCATGCATATGCAGAGGGTACCAACAAGAATTTTTTGACGCAGTGGAGAGCGTATTTGTTAATCTGCACCTTTTTTGGCTATGCTGCTTTTCCCGCATCTGAATTCATGATGTGTTTGTATGCCCAATTTCTTGGTCGATCTTTTCGGTCAGTTGATTCAATCAAGAATTATCTTTGTGGTGTACGTACTCTGCACATCATGTTAGGATTCCCTCCCGCTGACATGCTGGCGGCTGAGTTCCGGTTGGATCTTAGAGGCTTGTCGAGATTGCATCCGCATTTACCTAGTAAAGCTTTACCTATTACGCCAAGAATTTTGTTAGATTTGTTACCATATTTAGAAATAGAAACACCACTCGGTGCTACTTTGTGGTGTTTATTCTTGTTCGCATTTTTTCTCATGGCTAGAAAATCTAATTTGGTGCCTGATACTTGTGCTACATATGATGAGAAAAAACAGTTAACACGAGGTAGTGTTCGGCTGTGTGACGGGATGATTTTAGTTTTGATGAAATGGTCCAAGACAATACAGTTTGGCCAGAGAGAACTACGTTTTCCGATTATTGCTATTCCTGGATCCCCTTTGTGCCCAGTTCTGGCCTTCAGCAATATGATTCGGTTGGTGCCTTGTAATGATTCTGATTCAGCCGCTTTCATTCAGGCTAATAAACATGGAAAGCTTCGTCCTATTACATACCCGATTTTTATGAAGGCGTTACGTCGTGTACTGGTGGAGGCCGGTTATGATTCAAATTTATCCTCCACACATAGTTTCCGTAGAGGGGGACCATCATGGGCTTTTAAAACTCAGGTTCCCGGAGAGCTGATTCAGCTTACTGGTGATTGGGCTAGTGATGCGTACAAGGGTTACTTAGATGTAGATTTGTGTGGAAAAATTAAGGTTTCACAATGCATGAGAGATCTCATTCTAGCGGAGGTTCATTAGCTTGTGCTTGTTGCGCCTTTTCACGTTTTGCAATTTGGCATGTAAATTTTGAGTCTTACGTTTTTGTATTGGCGGTGCCTGCGGCTTGGCAGCGGGTTATAGAATTCTCGTATTAAATTGTAATGCAGGATATTTACGTGTACATAATGTTTCTAAACTGCATGATAACTGCTAATGTAATTAATATACTTGCTTGATATTTATCTATTTGTTTTTCGCTCTATGTTTGCTTCTATTAACTTGCATGATGAGCATGTATATGTGTATTGATTCATTAGAACTGATGTTCTATATTGCGCATGTCTATTACTGTTGAAATGTATATATGCATATAGTATGGTGATATCGATAAGCGTCAACAGGAAGTCATTTCGGCAATAAACTTTGTTAATTTATTAGGCGTCTTGGTGTCTATTCAATTGGCATGTTTTTATACGCTTCTTTGCATTAAAAACACCTAATTGAGTAGTGTTCATCATGACTTTTGTTTGTGCCTTTGGCTGTGAGTTGTGTTTGTCACCTAACACTTTTGTGCTTTGTGAGCGAAAGAATATACATTCACCTATGTGTGAGTTATTCGCTTACCTTTGTTTTCCATTGCACTATATATTCTGTTTTTTGATGATTTTTCTTCATTCGATGGATTTCTGTTGACACTAGAGGGTCCTATATAGTTTGCTTGACTTGAAAGTTTAAACACCCACCCGCTCCGCCCTTAAGATATCGCCCCTTGTCTTTGTCAAGCCGAAATGACTTCCTGTTGACGCTTATCGATATCACCATACTATATGCATATATACACTTCAACAGTAATAGACACGCGCAATATAGAACATCAGTTCTACTGAATCAATACACATATACATGCTTATCATGCAAGTTAATAGAAGCAAACATAGAGCGAAAAACAAATAGATAAATATCAAGCAAGTATATTAATTACATTAGCAGTTGTCATGCAGTTTAGAAACATTATGTACAGGTAAATATCCTGCATTACAATTTAATACGAGAATTCTATAACCCGCTGCCAAGCCGCAGGCACCCGCCAATACAAAAATGTAAGACTCAAAATTTACATGCCAAATTGCAAAACGTGAAAAAAGGCGCAACAAGCACAAGCTAATGAACCTCCGCTAGAATGAGATCTCTCATGCATTGTGAAACCTTAATTTTTCCACACAAATCTACATCTAAGGAACCCTTGTACGCATCACTAGCCCAATCACCAGTAAGCTGAATCAGCTCTCCGGGAACCTGAGCTTTAAAAGCCCATGATGCGCCCCCTCTACGGAAACTATGTGTGGAGGATAAATTTGAATCATAACCGGCCTCCAACAGTACACGACGTAACGCCTTCATAAAAATCGGGTATGTAATAGGACGAAGCTTTCCATGTTTATTAGCCTGAATGAAAGCGGCTGAATCAGAATCATTACAAGGCACCAACCGAATCCTATTGTTGAAGGCCAGAACTGGGCACAAAGGGGATCCAGGAATAGCAATAATCAGAAAACGTAGTTCTCTCTGGCCAAACTGTATTGTCTTGGACCATTTCATCAAAACTAAAATCATCCCGTCACACAGCCGAACATTACCTCGTGTTAACTGTTTTTTCTCATCAAATGTAGCACAAGTATCAGGCACCAAATTAGATTTTCTAGTTTGCTTCTATTAACTTGCATGATGAGCATGTACAGTACCGACCATCTTAAAGGTTCTACCTAACGCATTAGGGATTAAGTCCGAGCACGTTACGATTCACAGCATGCCCGTTAGTAACCTGCTAACGCGGTCTCAGAGTGCGTTAGGAGAGCGTTACAAGCACGTTACCTGTGAACAATGAGTGCGTTAGATCGCTAATTTAATTGTCTCGCAGGCTCTTCGAGCGCGTTACATAGAACAATAGTTGCGTTAGAAATTCTTAACGACCCCTCACCACCTCGACAACGCCTTTTTTTATAGTAATGCATATATACGGTATATGTACTTGAAAATAAACCTAACTATTCAGTTAATATTTTTTTTAAATTCTTCGAATTACGGCCAACGTTCATTTTTGACCGTCGGGTGTTCAGGTAATCAACTTGCCCTTTCGGTTAGATTTTGCTTGGTGAATTCATTATCTATTTGTACTACACTGAGCTCATATTGAGCCCAACTAGTGGTCACATCGAAATATCTATGGCCATGGCATTATGTAGGAGTTAAAGCAATTAAAAGTATTGTTTGAGGAGAAATTGTTGCTGCGTATTTTTAATTAGAAATAGTGAACCCGGTGAACCATACAAACGACATATTTTTAAGAAATGTAATAAATAATTCCAGAATACATTTTGGCGCGTGATTTATTCTCTGAAAATAAATGGGCGAGAATGGATAAGGACGCTTTATGCTGTATTTTTAGTAGCTATATACGGCATATTTTTATGATTTGTATTTTCTCATACACGTAATCAACCTCCTACCTACTTGCTCTTACCAATATACTAACCTCAACGTTTCTTGTGGGTTTAGTCATAATTTTATGTTGTAACTGTTAATTTTACTCAAGGGATCCAAGACAAGAAAGACAGGTTGGGAGCCCTTATGGACAAGATCCCAATGAGCTTTTTCGAGAAGTGGACACACGCCCACAACTATACACACGTATTTTCATTGGGGAATATCGGAGAAATGCATGTGAAGAAGAATTTTAACAAATGTGACACAAACAATTTGGCACGAAACAGTTTAATAAATTATTTTGAAAAAGGATTATTAAATTTCATGAAAAAAAATTATTTTGATTCGGAATAATAATAACCAGAGAAATATATAGGAGAAAATAAGTATTTTTTCAAGTATTTTTTCGTTGGTTTTATGTTTTGCTTTTACATTTACCATATATTTTCCAAATATCTCAATGATAAGTTGTCAGCTCATTTCCCTCTTTATATTTTTTCTTGTTTGTACTAGAGAACAAATGATTTTTTCGACTTTTTTCTTTCTTGAAATTAATTCATGAAATTTAGTAAACACCAGAAAAGGAATTCCTGTTTTTTATAATTGATGAAAACATTTTGTGCCAAATTGGTCTTGCTATTGTATTTGTTAACATTTACCTTTCATGTATTTGTCTGATATTCCCCGGCAAAATATATAGTTGTGGGCTCGTGTCCACTTTTGGAATAAGCCAATCGGCCTCGTATATATAAGGGCTCCTGTGTAAAGAGCTCCTGTCCTGTTGGACTCCTATCTTTAAATGCCCCTACCAGATACCGAAATATTATATTACGTATCCATATATATATATATATATATATATATGTATCGTAGCATGACCGTAAATTTACAAACAATAAGGTCAGTTATACTTTTTGCCTTCCAAAGTGTGGATGAGGCGAATATTCCTCCACCCGCCTATAAATAAGGTGATATAAGTCAATATTTTAATATTAAGATATGTTATTCGTATGGTTTATACGCCCCGGGATGGTGCCAACAAATAACTAAAATTAACCTGATAAATACATGTTAAATACGTCGGAAGGAGAAATATTTCGTCTTCATACGACTGAGTAAACATTTAGAAATCTGGTAAATCCATGCACTACTTCCTTGGCTTGATATTTATGTACCGTAAATATAACTTTCATGGCATTTAAGAAATATATTGGAGCGGGATTTTTCAACAAAGTATGGCATGACTGACCTCTGATATAATCCACATGATGTTTAGTACTCGATACGGATTTAGATCGAGATTCCCCAGAAGTATTCGTGACGTAAGTATTTTGAAACGATCGCTTCCCAAGGACAGTGTTTCGCTTAAAGATGATATAATACGTTACCCTTCTGGATTGGACTATAAATAATATTCAGATAAAATTAGTATACATATAAGCAGGCTAGGAATATATGAGGAATTTATGGAGCTTCATAAAAAAAGTCAAGATCAATATTAATTACTACTGAATCTCTGCGCCAAGTACAGAGTGGAACAATGATTCTGTAATTAACCTCATCACTAATCGATACAACTTCGTCAAACACATACTAAGTTTGTACCGTTCAAGTGGACAATCGATCGTCATACTACAGCCATTCAGTGCAGTCACGATGACTATACACTCTCAAAATGACTGGAATTTCTCCCAAAAATTTAGGTCATACAACAACTCAATTTTCAGGGATTCTAGTCTAAAATTCAGGACAAATTCCCAAATTTCAGCTACTCTATCTCTGAGTTCATGGTGTATGTCCTGACTTTCAAGAGAACCGTGGAAACATTTGGAGAGTGTGAAAACACTCCCGCTGTGCAGTTTAACATATTCTCCGAGCGTGTTAGGTATAACACAATGAGACTTCTTCAACCAAGGGTGGCTGAGTAAAGTGGCGTCAGCCTGGTGCGACCAATGACATGGGGCCAGTTTTATCCTAGTCGATGAAAACTAGGGTAACCCCCCCCCCCCCACTAGCATGAATACCGATGCAGTCGTCTACCGAATTTAGAATACAAGACTATGAAAGCCTATAGACAGACAGTTTGTTTAAAGGGTTCACTCTATAATTTATTCAACACCCGACAAGCACAATGCGAAAACGATATTGATGTGTATTCCCGGGATTCACGTGACGTCATTTCCCGTTTTGCACACGGCGAAAACTGGGCGAGCCAAAAAGCCAAAGAGTTATATGTTAAACGGTGCAGTTCTGAGGGAAAATGTGTGTTTCTTGCTGGGGTTTTGGGTGTTCTGACCGGTCTGACAGGAAAAGGACAAGTCATTCTTTCGCTTTCTTGCAATAATGACCCGCCAAGGCGATAAGACAGAGGATTTATCCAGAAATCGACGGGAATGCATCTTCTGGGAATGATTGACCTTTAAATTGGCAATAAAACATTCAAATGTTTCAATTATTTATATGTGTTGTTACTTTACCACATTCCACAGTAACAGTTATAATGTATACAAACTGTTTCCAGTATTTCACCTGCACAAATTCGTGCTGACTTTTTGGGCGTATACAAAATTCTTCATTATAAAGCCAGTTGCGCACATCGCAACACCGGGAGAGAAGATTGGTCACCACAGGGACAACCCACGGTGTAATACCTATGGGCCGTCATAGCTCAGTCGGTAGAGCAACAGCGCGTGTAGCCGGGGTTGTGGGTTCGAATCCCGCTGACGACCAGTTTATTCTTTCTCTCTCAAAAATCATTTCATTTTTGGGTTCAGGCTTTTATCATTTCTTAAAACCTTCAGTAAAATTACTAGCATGGTGACGTGTTTCAGTGTGAACTTCACTGATTGGACGTTAAGACAACGAGGAGCTGCCATGGGATACTGAAGCTCGAGTAACGGAGGACTCGAGATACCAATAACCGTTACTTTAAACTTTTAACAAGAAAGGTTACTTTGCATGTTTATGTCTTCCTTCTTATGGAGGGAATATTCATCTGGAACGGGTCAATACGGAACGTGACAAAAAAAAAGATTTCTCAAAGTATCTCTAGCTGAATTATCATGGGATTGAATTTTGTGATTTACAAACAACTGGCAATTTAAACTTGGTCGAGTGGGAGCATTAAAAATGTTCGTTCAACGCCACCATCGCATCACCAGCCGCAAATGAATACAACAGTTATTTCAATGCACCTGCTGCTGATGCTGTCGGGGCAGATATATTTATAACTTCGATAATGGTGGAAGTCCGGCACTGTACATGCGATTTATGGAAATATATTAGTGATACAACTTTAGATATCTTTTGTTATACTGTAGTCTTTAGTATGAAACTGGCAGTGTTATTTCTTGCGAGTAAACTGAACAACAGATGGCATTATAAAACAACCGTCAATCCATGTACTGTGACAACATGTACATAGTAGACGTTCGATGCGTGTTCAATACACAGTTATTGGATCGTCGGCAAACAAATAGAAAAGATGTAATAGAATCCATTGGAACCACTGATGATTTTCCAATAATAGAGAAGAAAAGCAACTCCGAGTAGAGATGACAATTTCATTCTGTATATTTTGTTATTACTTATAGCATCTTCAGCAGTGAACAAAGTTGACAGCTGAAGATGCTATAAGTAATAGCGAAATATACAGAATGAAACTGTCATCTCTACTCGGAGTTGCTTTTCTTCTCTATTATAAGATGTGATAGCTATCAACAACAAAAAACGGCGTCGATATCATAGCATCACCATAAGATGATGATCAATTAGAGCCACCATCTTACTTCATAATCGCCTTTAAATTGTGATTTCAAATATTAGGCCACTCATTAAGGTGACGCGGCCTATAGTCAACATCAAAAGCTGATGGGCCATCACAAGTTTTGGTGATGGTTATCCCCAAAGAATAGATAACGACAACATCACTGGAAAAAAGTTGACCAGTTCGAGCCACTTTAAATGGGGGGTGAGTCTGAATATACACTCGTCATGTCCGTCACCATTAAAGGCGATAAACTGTGCGTTCTATTCGTTATATATGGGTCATCTCTCGAATCACATGGCAGGTTCGTCACTTTTCGCGTTTCGAATAATCTACCTAAAAATCACGACACACGATGCGCGATGGGCAACGCAAATTCCCCTCGCGCATCTCGGTTTTAGGAACCGTTACACATGTTAACGAGTAAATTATATTGAATAACATTCAGTATATTACGTAATAATTATGTTTGTCTCCAAATTATCTTTGATTTCGTAGGCCCACACCAAGATCTTTATCGCGACCCATGATTATCTCCGACCCCGCGATCATTTTGTTGGACCTGGCCTTTACTTCATTCGAAAGTAGTATATAAAGTGGAAGTCTCCGCCGAATTGTGAGGAGAAAGAAATCGAGTGGTGCAAGGAACGTGATGGAGGTTGACTTTTGATCCTTCACATTTGATTTTGTTTGACATGACAACTACAGGTCACGTCACTGGTGCGATGTGAGTGTACACCGGTTTGCGTTCGCTGTTGTTTCGACGTCACTTTCGGTGACGCGCCTGGTGGGTGAATGCAAAACTAGGATTCCATAAAATAAATCAGGGAAAACAGACTTGACATTGCCAAAAATGCGAAAAAAGGTCTTTACACCCAGTAAACTTATATGGAGATATACCTCTGGTCATTTCCGGTTCTCGAGATCACTTTAGGACATGTGACTACGCGACTGGCGAGTGGATGCAAAACTTGGATTCCGGGAAAAATGGATTTTACAACATATGTCGCCAAACAAATCGGTAATGCGAACATGACGCTAGTTTTTGCTGTTGAGGTGGGGTGCTCATGGATAAATACATATATTCGATCTGAGTACGTGATAGTGTGTCCAATCACTTGTATAGTCATACTTGTATATCATTGCGTCATTTATAAACCTGGTGAATCACTCATCAGTGTCAAATGTCCCGTGAAACGAAATCCGTGAAATACATGTACGACATAGACAATTTATTTTATTATTTCTATTTACAAACCTGTGTGATACTAGGAAGAAAGAAAATTTCGAAAAAGAAATGTCCATTCAGTGCGGTCAAGGTGGTCACCGAACGTACGGTGGAAAGGCACGTGTACTACATCTCTTATCAAAAGGTCATATTTTCAATCTGTTGTTCACCAGAAACTGTTTACTGAATTACTTGTCCTGCGTATGAATCGATGGCTTTTCACAGCTACACCTCCCACGAGGACTAAGAAACCACCCATTTGAGCTACATCGTCGGGATGAGTCGGAGTACACAGTTCCAACCCCTGCCCGGCGGGCAGCACAAATTGGTGGGTGTGACAGAAGAGCCAGTCTAAACGTCCGAATACTTGTAAATCTTTAGCTGCAAGTCCGCGTTCGTAGTACAAGATTATTATGTGTATGCACAGTTACAATCTCCGACAGTTGAAGGATCTTAATTATTTGTATTTAGAAAACAAATAGCCATTTTTTTCTAATCTTGTCAGACAAGCGCACATGCCATATGTATCGAAGACCATTGTTTATCGCTGTCACAATTTTTCGCTCAATGTCGATGTCCTTGTAGTGGAGGTTGACAATCGACCGCATCTGCTCCATTTTCCTCTCATTGAGAGCGCCTTTCCTAGTGACGTCTGGACCCGTGAAGTTCTTCCCCATGGCATTTTTACCGTACAGCTCGCGAAGAGTGAAACATTCGAAAATGACGTTTTTGGCCAGATTCCCAGCATTGTGAGACCTGTTCACAATTGCATGAAGGGCGTCCTGAGGCAGCATGATGTCATTCGCGATGGTTGGTGCGACTGATGGTAAATGACTGGTTAAGGCTGTAAGTCTGGCATGGTTCACTGGACCTGACAGCAGAACTCGAGGAGTTAGCTGCCAAAAACGCAGGTCACTGAATACGGGTTGATCGTTCAGATTGATGCCGTCTACAATGGAGTTTTCTTTTCCGTTCGGCAAATCTCGCTCAATGATGATATCCACCTTCTCGTGCAGTAAAGCAAGACTGTCCTGTAAATTCATATTGGACAGATTACTGAAGTTGGATAAAGGTCGTCGAGTATACGTTGATCTGCTGTTGGCATAGGAGAATGGAATGGATGCAGTCGATGAACCATCACTTATATCACTAGAGTTCGCAACAGAATCATGTGGAAAAGAATACGATGAGGGCGAATGAGCAAGGCTGGGAGTGGACTGTATCTGTGATTGTTGTTGTTGGATAGACTGCGAGATTATCTGATAAGTTGTGAGGGGATGCTGTATCGGTTGTTGGTAAGCTGGCTGGGTCGATGGCTGATAGGCTGGTTGGAGTGGGCGTCGGTAGGCTTGTTGGGGCGGTTGCTGATACAGTGATTGTGACGATCGCTGATTGATACGCTGTGGCTGTGACTGTAGATGATTGGTGGTCTGTGTCGCGCACGGATAAATTGTCTCTGGTTTACGCTGACAGTTGGTCTTCGGAAATTGCTGCAGATACGTGGCCTGTGGCGGGGTCTGAAAGTTGGCCTGTGGTTGTCGCTGAAAGCTGAACAGTGGAGATTGCTGGAGAGACTGGGGAAGACTGGGACTAGTTGGCACATGTGGTCGTTGGATGGGTGTCGAATTTTGGCGAGAGGTCTGAGACAGAAAATCGGACCAGGAAAATGGCGGGGGCGATGACGGTCCCATAGGTGATGACGATCTTGTAGACGACGTTTGGGGCAGATTTTGACTGTCATCGATATACATGTCAAGGTCCAGTGAAACATCTGCAGATTCGGAAACCTCGTTGTTTAAAATCTCATACGATGAATTCTGATCGATTTGTTGTTCGTCCGATGCGTCAGGGAGATTTGATTCGTTAGATCTGTGGACTAAGTTTGAGACATCCTTCTTTTCTTCGGCAGAGAGAGCTGATGTATCGAACTGATAAAGTAGTATTCCGGGTGTGGCATCCACCTTGGGTTTTCTTTGAAATCCCACATCTTCATCCTCGAATGTGATCTTGATATTCTGAAATGAAAAATAAAAAATCATGTAAGCATATATTCCCAGCTATCGACATGTCAGGTAATTGTGACTAATTAACTAATTGTCAAGTTACAGCCAATCTATAGATTATGAACTCACGTCATTGTTTGCAGCTTTTTTTGTCGTTTTCTTCTCAGGTTTCCTCGTTAGTTTGGGTGAGTTCGTGTGTTTACTGTGCTGAAAAAATAGGTTATTGGGTAAATATATAGTCTCAGCCAAAGTATAATACGTGAACAATTCAATGTAGAAGGTATTAAAATGTCGGTATCGAATGTATCAAAAGTCGTTCCGCAAACATACTAAACAAATTGTCAAATTACAGCGAATCTAACAATTATGAACTCACATCATTGTTTTCGGCTTTCTTTGTCGTTTTCTTCTCAGGTTTCTTTGTTACTTTGGGCAGGTTCTTGTTTTCACTGTGCTGAAAAATAGGTTAAAGGGTGAACAATTGTAACTTTCAATGTAGAAGGTATTTAAATTTCGGAGACTAAGACGTATCAAAAGAACGTGAAGTCTTGAGAACCACGTGACATCGTCTTGACATATTGTGCCATTTTCCAATACCGGGATGTAATATATTATAACGTCAAACACATGCGCACTTTCTGTGATATTGACAAAATTCTTACCGCTTTGGATTTGGGTCGAGGTGAGATCGCTTATACGGTTTTTCTAGCTGCAGCTAATGATGCATCATATCGTCTCTCTATCTCAGTAAGATCTGTGAGTACATCTGAAATTTGAGATGATGATAAATTAGATATATGAAGCAATATTTCGAGCAAAACGGAGATGTTGGAAAGACCATAACGACTCCTCGGGATAAAGTATCCCTTTATCAATTACTTATCATTAGTTTATGCATATTTTTTTTTTCTTTGTCGTTTTTGGAAATTTTTCAGTTATATAAAAGAATTCGGGCTTCATTTCAACATACAGAGCACACGAAATACATTTAATTCTCTTAGACACAACGGAAGTAACAGCGGCTCTAAACAAAGGATCAGTTGTTCTATCAACTACAGTGCCGTGATCGCCACCGCACAACTCGGGGATGTTTAACTTAGGCCTCAATGAAGCGTAACAGGTTTTTCCTAAAAATCTTCTCTCATGATTGAGATAAATTTCTACAACTTGGCTAAGTAAAAGATAGTACATCCGTTCAAATTATGTGTTAAAATCAGAGCTGAGCTAGCCTTTTTCGAAGTTTTTTCCATTTACTTAAAATTAGGCTTTTCAGAGGGAGGAAAATCCCCCAGTGACGTCATTGTATTTTAGAGAATGCTTATTCTGGTAAATACAATGACGTCACTGGGGGAGTTTCCTCCCTCTGAAAAGCTTAATTTTAACACAGAAGTAAATGGGAAAACTTCCCAAAAAGTATAGTTCAGCATCCATTTTAGCATGATAATTGAAGAGATGTACTATCTTTCTCTTCTCCAAGTTGTAGAAATTTATCTCAAGTTTGAGCTAAGATTTTTAGTAAAAACCTGCTACGCCCCATCGAGGCCTGGGTTGAAAATCCGGTATGGTGAAGGATGAATTTCATTTTCTGCTATGCTGTCCACTGTACTCTGCTCTAAGAAAACAATATTTTAAGAAATATTACTGGTCATGGCCGTCTCTTAAAAAATTAAAACTATTGTTAAATTTCCAGTCTAAAAAAGGGATTATCTCTGTGGGAAAATTCATAATTGACGCAAAAGAACTTAGAGCACAATACATGGCTAGACAATTTTAATATGCATAAGAACTTAGCAATCGTGGTATTTATGTCTATATTTATATGACAGTCGGTAGAAATACATCAATCTGAAAATGACTTTAATTGCTTATATGTAAGCAAACGAGACAAACATTAATTTGAACTGATTGATTAGTCTAGTAGAGTTGTCTGTTAAGCCAGTCATATTATTTCAGTCAGTGGTTTGATTCTGTTATTATTTTTGTACATGTAATTGGGAGAGGAGCCATGTGGCTCATTCCTGCAATAAACACACATTATGAAAATCCCCCAGTTGCGCGGGTGCCAATTACGACACCGTAATTGACAGAACAGCCGATCTTTTGCTTAGAGCCGCTATTACTTTCGTTGTGTCTAAGAGAATATGTACTTGATATCCCAAGGATTTTGGCTTTCAATTTCTCTCCTTTCCACGGCGCCATTACTTCTGCGCCGACTTTTTTGTTTCCCTCAAGTTCCTTTGTCTGCAGCATGTGGGTCATCCCATCGCAATTGAACACGATGAAGGCGTGTTTACCAACTGAAATAAATAAGACACGGGTGAATAAGAGTGTTAATTATACGACGTTCAACGAAGACATGATCATCACCTGCTATAAGCGAGACACTTCGTCAGTTTGTATCTAACTTTGATAAAGTGAACAATTTCTTTCTGTTTGGCTAAACAGATGCCCTCCCGAAGATTCATAATGGCATATCGCAGAGAGCAATGCCGTGGCGCGCATTAAGAAGAGTTTTAGCGACAGTTGGCCGAAGTAACGAAGCGAGACTGACGAGAAAGTGATAGAACGGGTCACATTTCCTTAAATATTGATCATCGATGTTATTCTATTTGTAAGAAAACATTGTTATCGCACAACCTATCAGTTTATTCGGGTGGGGGCGGGGGGGGGGGGGAGAGGGGGGGTGGTGGTTATTGTAAAGGCTGGAGCAAACGTAAATTGGAATTCGAAAAATTAGTACCGTCTATTGCTCTTGAATTTATATTTAGACTCCCCCCCCCCCACCACCACACACACACCACACACACCTCGCCCGTCGCTTGCTACGCCTATGCCCAATAGTAAGCCGGTGGAAGTCAAACGGTTTTAATCAAGAAACTGTTTAAACTCCATGATTTCCATGTGAATTCGAACAAAATAAAAATAACATATAATTCACCATATATTTTCAAAAACAATAGACCGGTACCGATTATCTGAAAAAAAATATACAGGATAAGTTTGTTTCGGCGTTTTGGAAGATCACTGATTGACTAGCATAATTTGTGCGTGTTGACTGAGTGGAGTAACAGCAAATTGGTCAAGACTAAAATGGCGAGTCCATGACATTATCCCCCAACGACAGTTTCCACTGCGACATTTTCCCCACCGACATTTTCCCCGACGACAGTATCCCCACGCGACATTTTCCCCATGCGACATTTTCCCCACCGTAATATTACGTGCTGTAATAATTACGATCTGCCGACAATCCCAGTCGCGGTCATTTCCCGAATATTTTTTTAAAGTTTGCACGTAGGAGAGTTCTAGGAATTCGAACATCGGCAGATCTATGCAAATATGCCTTCTTTTCGGGCATAATAAATAAGAATAGATTATCAATATCAAACACAAAACCAAACATATAAACAACGCTACAAAGAAATTTGAAGTTATTTATTCGGATCTTGACTCAAGAGGATTATGGAATGCCAATGAATGAAAAGTGATCAAAAATTCCCGCTGCATGAAAGCGGCAAAATTTTGATATTATTATTTGACTACTGCTGATATATTCCGATAATCGAATTTGAATTGAAAATATTTACTTCATAACGATTTAGACAAAACTGAACTTTAAAATTAAAAATATTTCATTCATAACGATTCAGTCAAAACTTTTCACAGAAAAAAATCTGCTCAAAAGTATTGATTATCCACTTTATAAGCCTTATTTATTATGCCTGAAAAGAATGCACGTTTGCATACATCTGCCGATGTTCAACTAAAAAGTAATCTTCCTTGAATTCCTAGAACTCTCCTACGTGCAAACTAAAAAAAAAAATCAAGGTGAGGAAAGGAATTGTCGGCAGATCGTAATATTAGGGTGGAAAAATGTCGCATGGGGAAAATGTTGTGTGGGGATACCGTCGTGAGGGAAAATGTCGGTGGGGAAAATGTCGCGGGGGAAACTGTCCTTGGGGGATAATGTCGGTACCTCTAAAATGACATGACGTTCGATAACAATGTCTAATATCAAAATAGAACAACCCCGATGATCAACTTATCAAATATCGTCCATTGTTTCCTTTTCACGTGAGGCTCTATTTTCTGTTTCCCAACAACTGTCGCGAGAAAGCTAACACGCCGATTCGTTTCCCTAATAAAAGTACTGTGATTCTCGCCTTTATAAATGCCGATATTAATCTCGGAGTTATTCTCTCAATTTACGAAGGAATTTGTTTAAATTCCAAACTGATCGTCATAATGTATATAAATCTATATGGCGAATCTCTGGACAACATAAATAGTTTATATTACGACGCGAAACTTTCATTTTCCGTTGTATAACATAACTAAAATATGCCTTTCCTCCCTGTTCTGTTCTGGCCGATTAAGATCTAATAAATAATGCGATCAGGTAAGCTTGGTGACAATAGTATACGCGTGCGTAGACCAATCTTGGAATTTCAGGTTTGCGCTTTTTCATATTTCTGAACCAGTTTCCAGCCCACGGCCTACTCGCATATATAGGGCCGCGAGAAGGAGATACTTACTAATTACATATTCCAGAAAGAAAAATATATAAAACACTGAACAGTATATACTTGTCATATACCTGACGCTTTTCAAATTGCATAATAATCATACTACGTGTTCTCTTAGCCCGAGGGCACATGTTTGCAGGGTGGCCTACCCAGTTAGGGGTACGGACCCCAACTCCACCCCCCCCCCCCCCCTCCGGATAATCCTCCCCCACCCCCTAACCTATTCTTCAGTATTTTGTAAGCTTACGCTAGGGGTCCAAGACAGGAGCTCTTATGGACACGAGCCCAATGGGCTTCTTCCAAAAGTGGGCACGAGCCCACAACTATATCTTTTGATTGGGGAATATCGGACAAATTCTATGTAAAGAACTGGATTATTTTTCGGGTGTTTATTAAATTTCGTGGAAAAATAAAATATATATTTTGATTCGGAACAATAATAATCAAAGAAAAATTAAGTAAAAGATAAGAATTTTTTCGTTGGTTCTTTCAATTTCAGAGTTTGCTTTTACCATAAGTCTCACCATAAGAGTAAATTGTCTTATTTTGGTTTGACCAAATATTTTCAAGATTCTATTTTCGTTTTTTTTTTTAAATTTAATAATCACCGGAAAAATGTTTTTTTTTTATAATTTATTATGAATTTTCATGCCAAATTATTCGTGCCATATTTGTTAAAATTTTCCTATAAAGTATTATATTCGATATTCATCAATCAAAATATGTAGTTATCGGCTCGTGTCCACTTTTGGAATAAACCCATGGGCTCGTGTCCATAAGGGCTCCTGTTCTTAAGGACCGTTCTTAAGGGCTCCTGACTGCACCCCCTTCGCCAGATCTCCCAGTTCACATATACTTACCTTCCCTTGCTGCCAGTCGTCGGGACATGTTGGAGAGATACCCTTGTCAATTCAAGACGATAGAAATTTCTTCTTGGAGCAATTACAATCTTTATCACGAAGTGATGTAACATGAATGATATAATCAAGGAGAAATAACTGAATGATGTGATTATGACGCTGAATGCTAAAGATTTGAGAAAGTGCGCTTCACATATATAATTTATATCTTCTTGTGTTGTTTATTCGGATTTTTGCACACGTGCACCGGAATTGTCGAATGCATTGATCATTTCGCACCTGCACGTGTGTCTCCCGAAGAAGGCTTTATTTACCCTAAACAATAAGGTAAACTACATGTTTGGTGATTATGTCGGCGGGCATGTGATTTGTTTTTGTAGCCTTGTTTTATACCACTGATCATTTCACACCTACGCCGCATTCTGGAAGGACTGCTGGCGGGTTCTCTCTTTCATGTATATGTTAGAGTAACTCTGGGTAAACGCCATTATGCTTACAGTGATAAGACCTTGCGCTATGTTCATACTTTGCTGATATTTCATTCTTAAGATCATGGTGTTCAGCAGATCAAACATATCGAATCAACTTGATCTTGAATGAGTGAGCGGTAGCTCTTAACTCTACTTCCATTTCTAATTTTCTGGTATCGGTGTATATAAACTGTTTCCTTTTCCTGTATAACAGCTGATTATAATTTACCTACGTTTAACATGCATTGTCTGGTGGCAATTGAGTGAGTGAGTGAATAGGGTTTAACGTCGCTTTCAACATTTGTTCAATCATATCTCGATGGGGAAGGGTAGGGAAGGGAGGGACGGGGTACATGTATGTATTTGTAACAGAGCATATCTAATACTGCCATTTTATAGTTCTGTCCCACTGAAATATCATGCCGTAGGCAGACATGACACCCCACTCAGTCACATTATACTGACACCGAGCGAATCAGTCCTTGTTCTATCCTCTTAATGCTAAGCGTAAGCGAGGAAGCAACGAGTTACATTTTTCAAGTCTTCGGGATGATCCTCACTGGGATTGGACCCAGTACTTACCGCCTACGAGGCCGACGCTCTAATCGTTAGGCCACCGCAGTGCGGTCAATCTAGTGACAAGCTCTGGCTCATGCGCATACATGTATATTTCTTCTGATAAAGTGGAGTTTTTATCATATCGTGCACGTATCATTTCTTTCCCATAATTAACGTTAATTATAAATTCTTATATCGTTATACACAAAATAGAGGATATGTTGAGATCCACCTTGCATAAATCGCTATGACGTCACCAGTCGCTCAACATGAATGTGTTACAATCATTGGGACGTTATGGTTAACCGCTCCCGGGATGTTTCAGACAATACAATTTGGTCTGCTAATGTACATGTACTAGAAATTCTCCCGGGGCTTCATCCAATTGGTTCATTAAAGATAGCCACGCCCCACAGAGCACAAGGCAATGTGAAGTAAAAATTACGTCACAAGCAGTCCCCCCCCCCACCCCCACCTTGTACCGGAGCAAAGTTAACACGGGTAAATGTGAAAAAACTCATAAACATGGAACGAGATGTACTAAAATGTGAACTAAATAAGACAGAAATTTTGTCCCAAACTAAATATTTATGAGAGGCCTTGGACATAATATCAGACTGTATTAGATAGACTAGTGTGAAAACTCAGTGTGAAATGTCACATTTTTGTGTGTAAATATTGACCATAACATGTGAATATTGACCTTAATTTAATAAAAAAACTATAGATAAAATCTCTTAATGTTGTTGTATGGCTAATATATCTTTTTTTGTCCGACTGGGGTTTTGTCCGCTGGGGTTTTGTCCTACGGGTGTAATTCATATCCTCTCTTGTTTTTTACTGGAAGTTTTGCGCATATGCGCTGAAATTATCATATTATCTCACACCTGTTCGTGTGCCTTCCGACAAAGGTTTTACCAAGAACAACACAGCAAACAACCTATTCATGGACTATGTCAGCGGAAGTGCCATATTTTCCTGTGTACTTTTAGTTTAACCCACTGATCATTTCACATATGCTGCATTGTCCTGTGCTTTGCTCATTTCGCACCTATTCGCGTGCCTCCCGACAAAGGCTTTACAGAGAACAAACGACCTCAATAAAACAATTGATTTTTTTCTTAATTAAATTTTTTTTTTACCTTTTATCATGTCATTGATAACAAAATAAAAACAAATGACTTTTTTATGCAAAATACGAAAATAGACTGTCCAACCTTTTCAGACTTTGCAAAATATGGAAATTAAAGAACCGGGCGAGGGTCATCATTCGCAAATTCTCGGAGATTTCGGGTGGCAGGTTCGTAGATTTTCGTTCGGCAATTCCAAATGCCCGCTCGTATCACGAGGCGTCAGTGCCAAAAGAGATAGGGGGAAAAAAATTCATACCGGTGTTGCTGATGAAAATTGGAATGTTAAGCTTTACAAGGACCGATACTTTCTGTTGGTCTACCTGCTCATATTCTTTTCAGTCCTGTGACCGACACGCTGAAATCTGCAGCCATGCTAACTGCAGTACCCACTGGCTATTCATTATATGAATTTTCATTATATATTTCGAGCGCGTTAGGTACATAAAACAAAAGGAGAGTCAAGTACAGGCCTTAACCTAGAACTCAATAAATATATGAATGAACACATTATAGACTGATAAATACAAGTTGATAAAGTTAATGAGAGTTGTGTTCGCATTTGCTGACATAACGATGTGCTCTTTAAAGCAAGGATGTTACATTTTATTTTCATTTCGTTACATTTGTCCACTTACATCGATAAAAATACTCATTTACTCTGTCAATATTCAATTTTATTTAGAATGACACTGAGTACATCACAGTTTAGCACTTTGTAAAATTGATTCATGGGTGATATTAAAATTGCACACAAAACGGTTAGTAAATGGGGCAATACACGATACACTGAACAAAATGCGACAGTTTTTATCCACTATTCTGTTATGGACTGGAAAGTTCGTTTCTTTCTGTAATATGAACTTGACATGGAAGAAAGATATACCGACATTATCCCGAGACGACAGTTTCCCCAGCGACAGTTTCCCATCGACAATTTCCCCCACGACAGTATCCCCACACGACATATTCCCCAGGCGACATTTTCCCCACCCTAATATTACGTGCTGTAATAATTCGGTCTGCCGACCAAACTCCGAACAGCGCATGTCAGCTGAACGACTATCGTCTGGCTACAAGCACTGCCCGCAATTGAAAATATCGTTAAGACGCTCTCAGCGTTGAGATTACTCCGCAATATATACCTTCCTTCTTTCCTCTAAAACCCTTTGTTTCATCAACCATATATATCCCCAAAGTATTTAATAAATAGCTTACACCGAAAAAGATGTTAGATTGTCGATTTTCTCGCCGTTTTTAGCGAATGGATTTGCGTAGGGAGCTGCATATGTGCGTGATTAGTCCCATCGTAACAAACCGACGTGTTCCCTGGTCATCGGATCTGTGCTAGAGCATTCGACTGCGGGCAGTGCTTGCAGCCAGACGATAGTCGTTCAGCTGACATGCGCTGTTCGGAGTTTGTCTGCCGATAATCACAGTCGCGGTCATTTCCCCACCTTGGTTTTTCTTAAGTTTGCACGTTGGAAAGTTCTAGGAATTCAAGGGAGATTACTTTTTAGTTGAATATAGGCCGATGTATGCAAACGTGCCTTCTTTTCAGGCATAATAAATAAGAATAGATTATCTGTAAAACCAGATATTACGATATTTTTGTTGTCACGTTGTTATGTTCTGTTTCTGTCTGTTATTTATTTCTTGGCATGGTCTTATGTATGCCGGTACCGACCGTATCAAATTTGAATTGAAGTGTTACTTCGTCAATTTCCGGCAAGTCTGTCTATAGTTTGTGCCTATACAGTCGTTGGGGAAACTGTGGCTGGGGAAACTGTCGATGGGGGATAATGTCGAATCCTATTATTGTTTCTGCCGCTGTACTTGGCTGTCGGGCTTCGTTTTAACATATCCACCTCGACATTCATTCGCTGATTTTTCGCTGATTTTAGTCATTTTCTGTCATTAATAGAGCAATAGAAAACGGTAACGGTAAATTTTTTATATTTAGTACCTGATTAGAATCCAAATGATCTGGGGTCACTTTCAAGAGAGAAAAAAATTTGCTCATGATTCTCAGTAATATTCTGTTTATCCTATGTAGATATTCCACGCAGTTTCATAAATACTGGACTTTGAAATGTAAATACGATATTCAGGCATACATGTAGTATATAAATCAGATTTAGTTGATGTTCCAAGTGAACTCAGTGCAATGAGATAAATTTAAGTTGGAACATTCACAGAGCTAATCTCTAAGTCTAATCTCCTTCAAACTTCAGCAAAGATAAAGATATCTCAGAGCAGTCGGTGTACGGATATTTCCCCCAGTGGACATTTCCCCCAGCGGACATTTCCCCTATGGACATTTCCCGCAGTGGCCATTTGCCCCAGTGGCCATTTTCCCCAGTGGACATTTCCCCCACCCTATATCTTTAGGTTATTTTGAACATGGTTTTTAAATAATTTGGCAATAACACATTTTTTTTCTTCTTCTATATACTTATAAGGATTTCCACATTTGTTTTACGATAAATGAGTCACAAAGTGATACGATATTATACATATACACAGTATATATCAGCATTATACAGTCTTATAGCACATTTTAAAACAATATAAAAGATGTATACATGATATATAGCGTAACATTACCTGTTCGTAGGTCGGTGTCATGAAGCCATTTGATGAGCATAAAACTGAACTGTAGTGAAAACTGAGGTAAAAAATAGAACAAAATAATATTGTTTAAAACTACATCTTTTATTTTACCACTATCCCTACGAAGCAGGATCTCATTTGCAAATTGTCCGGTAATGAGTGAGTGAGTGAGTCCATCCGAATTCTTTCGTCGGCAAAATAAGGAGAACCGTTGAAATTAGAACCTTGATTTTTAGCATGAACGTGCGTTAGGGGACTGTTACCAGCAAGTTCTGAGCTGAACTACTTTTGATGAAAATTTGACCTATTTAGGTGACCTATAACATTACGCTTGGACCCCCAAGTCATCTTCTTCACCCCACTTCATAGGCCCTGTGACGTTAGTCACACTACTCATGTGTGATATGTCAAAATATATGCTATAACTATTTGATCCATTATATTGTTTAAAAATGTGCTATATAATATATAATGTGCTTTCTCGTAAAAATTGTCGTGAAAATATGTGATATATTGTTTTAAAATGTGATATAAGACGGTATAATACTGCTATATACTGTGTATATGTAGGCCCCTATAATATATTATCACTATTTGACTGATTTATCGTAAAACATATGTGGAAACCCATATATCCTTTTCATAGAAAATAAAAAAAAATATAAAAAAAAATGTGTTCAAAATAACCTAAAAATATAGAGTGGGGGAAATGTCCACTGGAGGAAAAGTTCACTAGGAGAAATGCCCACTGGGGGAAATGTCCATGGCGGGGAACGTCCGCTGGGGGAAATGTCCACTGGAGGAAATGCCCTGGATTCAGAGCAGTCTATGTATTTCCCCGTCGGATTAAAGATAGTGCGAGAAGAATCAAGCAATTCTTTCTCGTTTCTTATCAGGCTTAGCATCAGTTAGCAGGCTAGCACTATTATAATTAATTCCATTTCCTTCAGTTGAACCAGTACCTTGTAAGAACGTGGATAATACGCTTCGTGCCTTCACCGTCATTCTAACTTAATATAACTATAGCACGCAGCATGATTAGACTAAAATATATGAATGAAAAGTAAGTTAAGTTAAGTAATAAATTGCACGTTACAGTAACCTGCATGACAGTTTATCCGAGTGCGTTATGTTTAACAAAGATCACATTAATGACCACCCGCTGTCAGATATCTTTTTTCCCCTTTATATTTCATCGGTCCACCTTGATTGACAAGTATCTTATTCACTTCCTTCAGACCTATCTGGTGGGGGGGGGGGGGGCTGCTAACAGCTGTGGCTACTATTAATATGAAATGGCGAAAATCTTGTCATTATATAAGGACCGCATCTATTTACCTGATCATCAGAAACAAATTATCTGAGTACATCCGACACACGGGTTTGGTTATGACTCTGATCGCCTTGTTAGGTCATACCCATATGCCAGGACCATATTTTAGGAAGGATCAAAATCATTCATAAACCTGCGCAAGATACATAAGGCGATCAGGTTTGAGAAAATATACCAAGGTAAACTGTCATCGTGTAAATAGCAGGCCGAGTGGCTGATAAGCTCTGCATAAAAGGGAATAATATCCGATAATGTATGGCTACTATCTAATAACCTACCTAGCATATTTTTTTCCTTACTTGCCACTCCGGTATGACATATTTTTCTCAAGAGAAACATATAAAAATAGATATTGTGACCCGAGACATTATTTTTAGTTCACTTTGACAAGACATATGCGTTATTAACGTGCTCTTTGTTCAACCTAACGCTCTAGGATAATTGTGACTATTACACTAACGTGCTCTTTGTCCAACGTAACGCGCTCGAAGAACTAATATGGACAAAGCCGACATTATGAGATACATCCTGATGTTTCGGATACTACCAGTAATTCTAGTTCGGGGGTAATTATTTTTAGTGTCGATGCAATCAAATTTATTAGCTTGTCATCGCCATTGAAAAGAAGATGTCTCACTAATTATATCATTTCCTATCTTCCAGTTTACGTAGACGTATGCCTCATTGGTTTGGCTGGTCATATTCGTCCCGCGAGTGCGTTAGGTCGGACAAAGCGCACGTTAGTATAACCAGCATGTCAATTTCTCCGAGAGCGTTAGGTTGAACAAAGAGCACGTTACCGACCCCCGCTGTCACGTCTGGCAGCTGCTCGACCTGCCCATTGTCCGAGCGCGTTACTTAAAATAAAGAGAACGTTAGCAGGCCGTTAGATGTACGTTAGAAATTTTGGAGTGCGTTTGGGAGCGTGTTAGGCCTCCCACTGAGCGCATTAATTTGAAGCGCGTTAGTCCGTTAGATGAGTCCGTTAGGCGAACCTTTAATTTGGTCGGTACTGTATCCGTTTCATAACACAAATGGACATATTTCTGCTGAGGCGTTCAATGGGTCTTTTCCGATATCAATGGCGAACAACACTTCAATGTGTGACGGAATATGACTTCTATCATGCACCCATGGCTAGTGCGGTATTACTCCGGCTTATTCATTATTAATGTATATTTATAGCACGTGATAACTGGCATAGATATGGCAAACATATATCATAAACCATCTGAAGGTTTTCTCTATATACACAGCATGTTTCAACTACCGGACTCATTCTCTAATAAAAACACTTCCAATTTCAAACCTCTAATCACAAACAATTATAAAGTAATATACAATACCAAACACTGGTCAGAAATAGTATTTAAAGAAGCCGTTGCTATAAGACGTAGACGGCCGATATTGAACGCTGGTTTTAAAAGCATCTAAAAAACTCACTTTATTCAACTAATCACAATCTGTTCACCTTTGTTCTTAGCGTGTATATACAATCTTTGTAATTACAAGCGTCTAGTCCGTCATTCATAATCCAGCCGTCGTCCATTAGAGAATATCCGCGTCCATAATCCAAAGACCTATTCCATTTTCCACATAACAGTATTTAACTCAAATTAAAAAAGTTGATATGTTGCATAAACATAGGCTTGTTTCCTGCAAGAGAGAAGCGGTCAACAGTTTTCAATGATGCCGGCAAGACATCATGATGTTCCAAAATATCAAATCCGTATCGCTGATCAGTATTCTTAATCCATAATATTTCTTACCTGTGTAGTATAAAATGTGTTGTTGAACATGTATGTGTATCAGTGCTGACGATGACATAATATATGTCGAAATATTGACCAAAATATGGCTTTTCTGTCGTTATTCGGAGTAACAATACTTCTTTAATATATCATAGTACCCTATTATTTTAAGAAAGGATCATTATGCTTATATTGATGACAATTTTGGCCATTTTAAGTCCCAAATATGCTAGTTGTCACTAGCTAAAAATATTACTCCGAGCTGAAGTCAAAATGTACCCGGAAAAGTAAGCTAGAAGCAGTTACAAGCTGACCACGACGATATGCTTAGCAGAGAAAATGTATCCTTATCATAAGGGGCTAACCAAGCCTTATAACTGTCACTATCCAACGTACAATGCCTTAGGTATGCGATATCTGACACTGTTACTTTGTATTAACTTCAGTCAGATATTACCATGCGCCAATAACTTTTGTGACCATGCCTAAAAGTACCGGTCTTTATTTATTGCTCGAATGCAGAAAATATCGCCGGTTTGTATTGGCATCATGCAATCGCCCTTATTGTAGTGGCCCATTTGTAATCCGCGCTGGAAGAGTCATCAAAGTCAATTCGGAAACCGAATTTGCAGCTGCATATGTACTCTTTAGCCGGGGACAATCGCGTGCAGCTGTGTCGGGATGGAAACAGTACTGCAGTACACTGACCATGTTTCCCAACAGACGACATAGAACTGCTCCGGTGCTCCTCAGCTCAACATGTATAGAATGCCATTTCATCTCGTTTCATGATTCCTGAGAATAAAGCAATATTCCATATGTTTAGCGACGATCTATATTGAATTATATCTAAAGACTTTAGTTGCGGACCACCAAAGTAAAGTTTTCATCGGTTTCAATGAATAATGGATTGATTGGCAACATCCTTATCAGGATAGCAGTACAAACGCTTATTGAATGTTTTAGCAAAGTAGCTTAGCTGGGGATGAACTGAACTGTAGGGAAAAGAATATTACATTTCTTAATGAGAGGTGTCCGTTCCGACCCACTGTCTCCAGTTCCGATCCAGCCTAGTTTTGACATTGATCTTTGACCCGTATATATACAAATGTAATCGTCAACTTTTCCTTCAAAATGGGATCCTAGCTAGATATTTCTCTTTGCATGTCTTCATCTCATAGGAGAACATTGGGGTTTGGGGGTGATAGCGATATGGTCGAGCTGATCATATATGCAATATATACTGGGTACTGAAACATCTTCGATGGCTTATAAGCGTATACTCACTCGTAAAAAAACCCGTTACATTCGTACTGGTACGAAATTATTTGGTGAACGCTGCTTTCGCAAGCCCGTCGTAACAGACGATGTTACGACCACAGGTCATGATGTTCAAACTTAGAAGATGTAGACGTGTGCAAAGCTATCTCATTACAACATCAATGAATGTATAATATAATTTACCCATGACTGAAAGTTAGATCAACTTGTTCGAATGCACAGAATGCATTAAGATTCCGCGTGATTTGTGTTTTGACAAGAAGTAATCTTTCTGGGAATGGGTCGTAACTGTGACACTGGATCGGAACTGGCGACCTTTCTATATCAAATAACTGTAATTTACTTTACTATTTATTTAAGAAAGCAATTACTTAGTGATGTTATCATGTGATTATTATGATAGACAATCATGTGGTCGATTCCGGAGAATACACAACATTATCGATTGAAATTTCGAAATATAGTTCAGATTTATTCTGTCTCAAATTTTCGAGAGTAGATATATATTACTTGTACCTCATCGCTTGTTGTCAAGTGCTGATTTTCGAATCTCCGCTCTATTGCTTATAGATCGTTTTTTCTTCTTTACTGGAACTCAGGGTCGGTGACACAAAAGACCACAACAACATCCAGTGTTGCTATGCCAGCTAGTACCACCATACCGTCAACGACGTCTGGAAGAGAAACAACACCGTACAGAACATTGGCGGTCACGGGAAAAACGACCACTATTAATAATTCGACATCGACGCCGTCTTCATCCACACAGGAACTAGGCTCTACAGTTCCAGTAAACACAGGTATGATGGGAAATGTAGCAATACATCATGATCTGTTTATCTTGCCGGAAATACGGAATAATGGCGTATTTGGTGATAAATATATATTATCAGGAGACTGTGTTGCTCCCGAGTCTGGATCGACGTATCGACCGAGACCACAGGCTTATAGGCGTATACTCACTCGAAGAAAAAACCGTTTGTGTTTTGAACGCTGACTTCGCAAGCCCATCGTAACAGGCGATGTTACGACCACAGGTCATGCTGTTTAAACTTAGACGATGTAGACGTGTGCAAAGCTATTTCATAGCAACATCAAAAAGATTGAAAGGTAGATCAAGTTGTTCGAATGCCCCGAGGTAATCTTTCTGGTAATGGGTCGGAACCAACACTGAATCGGAACTGGTGTCCTTTCTATATCAAATAGCTGCAATTTTCATTACAATTTATTTAAGAAAGCAATTATTCAGTGACGTTTTGGGAGAAGATCATGTGATTATTATGATGTCGCATAGGTGTTCATTTCTTATCTTTAAATATATCCGCGATCGTGTGTCCTTAAATGACAATAAATGTTGAGGACACATACGAGCGTGGTCGACGAAAAACGCCCAGCCAATCGTAGGGTTTATGTGTAGACGCATTGTTGTTGGCTGGATGTATTTGTACATTTGTACCAAATGCGGTTTGATAACTTCCTTTCACAATGTCGTTTGATAATAACGCATATGTCACTTGTAGCTCCATCTTCACTTTTGCGACACGATCCAATGTTCAGTACAACAATACAAGGAAAACGGCCGGCTTACATTGTTATCATGCAACCGCCCGTAATAGCCGACCCGGTATTCACTGAGTGGTAGCCCAAATGTACAATTTCAGTTCATGTGTGATTCATTACAGTTTGGATGTATATACTCTTCACAAAACCGTGATTGTTCTGCCTTTAGCACACATATATGGAATGCCGAATGTCCAAATAATCAGAAACTCGCAGTTATCAAATCGAAAAACTAGGTTTTCAAAATGATAACTTAATTTACGATCGAAAACCTAGCTTATCTACCAGACAGCACCGAGTTTCTCTTTCCTTGGCTCAAGTTTTTGTTTCACAGCATCGACAATCACAGTTGTCTCTGGATAACTTAAGTTATCGAAACGATAACATAAATTAACGGTCGAATACATAGGTTATCTAGCAAGCTACTCCGATTTTGTCTTCCAACTTCGAGTTTCTCTTTTATTTTGGACACTCGTCTATGGGGGGCCAAATGTCCAGTAATCAGAAACTCTCACACTCTCAGCTAACGGGATGTAAATTTACACTTCATAGGGGTGTAAATGGCTTGTTCCAGGTCGAACACCCTTTTTGATGTTAATTAACACATCTTAGTCGGGGTGTGAATTAACACCTATGTGAGGTGTTCAATAACACCTCCAGGGAGTTTATTAACTCCTCCAAATTTTGATAGGGGTGCTCATTGACACCTTCCAATAGAAGGTGTTAAATAACACCATGGAGTGTTGATCGATACCTCATTCATTGAATTGGGGTGTTCTTCAACACCTACCGTCGACGGTGTAAAATAACACCCTAGAGTGTTGTTCGACACCTCATCCATGGAATTGGGGTGTTCTTCATCACCTACCATCGACGGTGTTGAATAACACCCTAGAGTGTTGATCGACACCTCATCCATTGAATTGGGTGTTCTTCAACACCTACCATCGACGTTGTTAAATAACACCCTAGACTGTTGGTCGACACCCCATCTATTGAATTGGGGTGTTCGTTAGCACCTCCCATCGAAGGTGTTAAATAACACTTTAAAGTGTTGATCGACACCCCATCTGCTAACTTGGGGTGTTCTTCAAGACCTTCGACCAAGGTGTTAAATAACGCCCATGGGTGTTCTTCGACACCTATATCGTTTGATTGGGGTGTTCATTAGCACCTTCCCTCTAAGGTGTTAAATGACACTTTAGGGTGTTCAATGACACCTCTTTCGTTGATTTGGGGAGTTCATTAACACGTGTCCCCTAAGTCGTTAAAGGACATCCCTGGGTGTTCATTGACACCTCTCCCGATGAATTTGGGTGTTCATTAATACCTTTCCTTGAGGGTGTTAAATGACACCCTAGGGTGTTCATTAGCAAATCTATGGTTCCATTTGGGGTGTTCTTTGATGCCCCAATCGTTGGATTTGGGGTGTTTATAAACACCTTTCATCGTCGTCCATGATGTCTGTAGAAGTCGTCGACCAAAATACTAAACACTAACAATATAACTTCAAGACATTCAAGACACACTTTTTATTAACCACAAAGCCACCTTGCTGCTCTGAATTTTTCTCTGCAAATTCATATCATATACATGTATATGCTACTGGTAATGTTCGTGCTTCAGAAGAGGGCTTCACTTTGATTACTCTATCAAACAATTGGACACACAGAACCTCTATTTAAAAAAGTTGAATATTTACTCAAGGGTTCTCTTAGCACACCAAGTTTTCCATAAGGCAAATCAACTGCAAATAATTACCAAATACGTACACGTACTTCACAAACAATCATCAATACGTCGCTATAATACTCGTAGTTGTCGTTTCAACATTTGCACGCTATTTTACTTATCCCATGTATCATACCAAACAGTCAAAATAGCTGAATCACGTGAATGGAACAAAATGCCCTCCTCGATTACAGATAATTTATCCACATATCTATATAGAGATTTTTGCTATCGGTGAATAATAAAGCAATCAGCCAATCAATCAGTCAAATAAACGAATTATCATTATAATGTCTGTGTATGAGAAAATGTGCATTGTCTTCGATTTCACTGCTCAAGACATATTTAGGTCAGAGCGAGCCTTTTCTCCAACCGGCTTATGGCGCGGATCACACATGCCCTGGGCTTTGTATAGGACAGTTTCAAGAAAAGTAGTTCAATGAACGTTACGGTGTTCATTAGTTTGGGGTTGTACTGTAGATTGAAAACAAGTATGCTCCAAGCACACTCTCCAGTCCAGTTTGTACAGTCCAGTCCAGTTTGTACATGCAAACAAACGCTGTTTGTCCACATAAATCTGAACGTTGGTGGACTCTGCGATGCTTGGTCCTCTTGGACGTTCTGAAATATATATTTAGACTAAATGATCACAGTATAAACTGCCTTTGTGTATGGTAAATATAGTACTAGAAAAAAGTCATGACAAACTCGGACTGATTGATTTCGCTAACTAGTTTCACTGCTTTCAGCCTATATATATATATAGAGAGAGAGAGAAAGAGAAAAGCACTACACATAATGTAGTATTTGTATTGATTTATTCGGAAAATTGCATTAAATATATTGCGAGTCAAATTACTGAATACATAACTAAGACCCAGGCAGATAATCTACATCTGAAAGCAAAGTGCACTACTGGTTCAACGTGGCCTGAAAATATATAGATCTATAAATAGTATGTCCTATGACTGAAATCCTCACACAGATAGACTATTGAGAAAATGGTGTTTTCTCGAATGAAGAAGCTGATCAGAAATAGATGACCGGATATATTGAAGTTGATATAAAGAATGGATCAGAAGTGAACTTCAACTTAATATTTTTATTAAAAACTTGCGTCATTCTTCTGTATCAACACGGAGATGTCCTCCTTGAAATGTGACGAGATAGCCTCTATCATGTGTCTGTGTTTGCTATTGCCATCCGATCTAGTAAATGAAAAAACACCTTGAGGTATTATGTAAAGGACAACTACTAATTTGGTGAAATCCCACGATTTGTGGTTTTTAATTTTCATAAACCTTCTCTGAATAAACGTATCAATCTGTTAACATTAACATACAAAGTACACCACTGGGGACAAAACGAAATGATGCCTGCTGTTCTGTGTTACCACGCCATTTTCTGACTGTGTAATTTACACAACTCTTCACAATTCACTTTCCTAGATACAGGATTGGAACAGTGACTTTTGTCAGGCTCTATATCGACTATGTCAGCTATATTATTGGACACTGGATCAAGTGGAATCAGTCTATTAACAAGGCTCTCGTCTTATACAGTATTATTGTTCCATATCCTCTTAATAATAATTTGGTGCAATAATCTAGCATATCGTATAACCAATCAAAACGAAGTGCTTTAAGGAAACTTCTTACATTTTTTAGCATCAGCTGTCAACCCTTAATTCGTCTGCGTTAATGCTGGCCAGTATATCTTTTGAGGCGAACATTTCAGCTATGGCAGCAGAATATTTGTTCATTGATGAAAGGAGCTCTCTGTCTGCATCCTTTCCGGCCAGTGCTGTAAAGTCCCATTAAAAACTAAAAGAGAAATATTCGTTGGAATGGGTATATGGAAACAAAACCAATGCATTGATGGACCAAGAAAAAAGTAATTATTGGATCGAAGTGGGGGATGTTTTATCAATTGTAAGTGTCCACGGAATGGGCTTGTTTCTGACACCAGTGCATCTTAGTTGAAGTGATTGTCATTGTGATTTAAGATTACTTCTATACAATATGTTTCACCTCTCGCGTCAAATGTATAATACACTGCTGATATTTTATTGTTTCATTTACCTGCTCTTCGTCCTTCAGAAATGGATAGGCCTTCAGTGTCTCGGCGATGGTTTTATCCTGTAGAGTTTGATGTCTGTTTGCAAATGTAACTTTCAATCTCTCAGTAAATTGAGCTTCATCTGGTTTCCTCTTTTGGAATTCCTTTTGTAATCATTTTCTGTGCTGATCAATACTCGTCTCATCTTCTCCACAAACAACTTGTTCATTCTGTGCCTGTCAGGGAATAGAAGGTGTACAGTTATACTCCGATTCTTTATTAGATCTGGGAAACCATTTAAACTGCCAAAAGTATTGGAAATTATTAGCATCAAAATTAATATCACGGATTCACAGAGAATCACATGTCAGTGATTTTTAATTATGGAAGTTTTCAACATATATATAAAAAACATTTTCCTGGTAAATACCTAACAGCATTATCTGGCATATGGTGTCATAACACAGATAAATTCAACGTTGGTAACGCTTGTCCAGGTCAAGGGAAATATATCTGTTGATTTTCGCGCGCATGGTTTTGAACGACGCGCGTATGGCAAGCCGTTTTACCTTTTATTCAGTATTTGGTGATATCATCAAATATTTGCTGATATCATGAAATGATTTACTGATATCATCAAATATTTGCTGATATCAACAAAAATTTGCTGATATCAGCAAATATTTGTTGATATCAGCAAATATTTGCTGATATCACCAAATCATTTGATGATATCTGCAATTCATTTGCTGATATCATCAAATGATTTGCTGATATCAGCAAATCATTTGACGATATCATCAAAAACGCTTTATTTGTTGATATCAGCAAATGATTTGCTGATATCATCAAATGATTTGATGATATCAGCAATTGATTTCCTGATATCAGCAAATGATTTGATGATATCAGCAAATACTTTATATTTGATGATATCATTAAATATGGTGGAAGGTCAAAGTATGGACCATAACATGGAAGGCTCCCTGTTCAGAATGACAATAAACTTCGTCACAGCGCATGTTCCGTTTCACATGCTCGCTTCACTATTTCTGCCCCCATTAGCGGCGGTTGACCTGAAGGTCCTGGCCATTAACCACTGTGGTGGACCTACCTCGCAGTTTCTGCGTACATCCTACCGGACCCCCCCCCCACCCCCTTCCCCCGGCAAGGTCAACATAGATATAACACAGAATTGAAAAGTGGCCGGAATGTTCAACAAATAGCGCTTGAGATCATACTGAATTTACAGGGGACATGCTTAGATAAATAATGTCACACAACTGTTTCAATCTGTATCGGCTTTAGTACTATTTGATTACAGTACCCACATCATATAAAGATAAAAAGAAGCCATATGACTTCATCGAGGCTTGGTTAGTTCTGTCTTTATCGTAACAGCCTGGTCTCCTGTTACGGGTCAGTGAAGGGTCATAGAGATTAATTTATTGTTGTATGTGCGGCTATGCCTTATCTCCTGCCCTAAACGCTGACCAGTGAAGAAGCGCGACAATCGGCTCTGTCTTAATATACCATGCTCTATGCTGCCCGGTTTTCCCTAAATCATAATCCCCTTTCGCCTCACCCCGATTATACTCAAATGCAGATCTAATGAATTTATGTCTATAAGTCAATAACCCGCGATGGAAAAGTTGATCTTCCCTGCTGTATATTTATTTGAATGCCCTTATATTCATGATTCTATTTGTCATTTATTAGTAAAGATTGGCGAAAGGTATATGCCAGAGGTTTGATAGGTTTTATTGTTATTGTCTGGTTCTTTAAGTACCGTAATATATATTGCATGTGATTTGTCGGTAGATAGCTTTACCACAAGGTATAAATTATCAAGCAACAGGATGAGAAGGGAGCAGGCATTAACATTTAGGCTTATTTTCACGTTCCGCCATATTTAATGATATCATCAAATGATTTGCTGATATCAGCAAATCACTCGATTTGATGATATCATCAAATGATTTGCTGATATCATCAAATGATTTGCTGATATCATCAAACCATTTGGTGATATCATCAAATCATTTGGTGATATCAGCAAATCGACTGATTTGGTGATATCAGCAAATCATTTGATGATATCAGCAAATCATTTGATGATATCAGCAAATCATTTGATGATATCAGCAAATCATTTGAAGATATCAGCAAATATTTAATGATATCAGCAAATGCCGAATAAAAAGTAAAACGGCTTGCCATACGCGCGTGCGTCCTGACCATAGACAGATTGTTTTATCGTACAAAGTGAATATAATCACACTCACCGATACCCGCAGAATCTTCGACGGTGTTGGAGCCTGGTCAACAGACGTTCTTTTCCCCTTTCTGCCGGACCTCTTCCACGCTACCATCTATCTTCCGTCTGGAGTTTTTGAACTTGGTCCTCAACAAGGAAGTCCAGGAGTCTTTTAGAATGCAACAAACAACAAATCATTATAGTCATTGATTATACTCTCTAAAACAACTGTTTCTTAAAAGTACACTGTTTACACCACGATAGCAAAATTACACATCTACACCATGCAGCCGTAGGTACACAATCTGTGTAATGAACAGATTGTGTAGATGCGCCATTTTGTACACAAATGTGTGAGAAAATCTTGTTTTCAAAACTTTCCCTGATCATCGTCAAATACAGTTGAATGCAGCTTATCAGCCAAAAATAGAAATAAATTTATCAACATTCCCACACATAAAAGATAGACTACTTACATAGCCAGATCCTAATGTGTCGCGCAAATGAGCATATTTCCCAATCAGTGTTGAAGCGACAAGGACGTAGAATCTGTGTGAGGGGTATCTACAAATAGATGCAAACATACATTTATTATATGATAAAACTACCTCCAATTTCTCGTATATTGTACAGACTGTACTAACATCTAGCAAGTTGAAGCTGTCCATAATGTTGGTGAAATAATCTATTTTACAATGTACTGATTCAGAATCGCTGTAAAAGATATGGGCATTCATAAGGGTAATTATACTATCAGGGCGGGGGTACATACAATTGCCGACGAACATCGTGTTTGATGTCAAAATGTGCCGTAATTCAAGTTCTGTTTACCGTTATACGTGGAATCCGGTGTTTCAGAAGCCTATCCAATACATGAATAGCCAAACTTCCCGTATTCCATAAACATCAAGAGAATGGGTGAGATTACAAGCGTCTAGTCCGTCATTCATAATCCAGCCGTCGTCCATTAGAGAATATCCGCGTCCATAATCCAAAGACCTATTCCATCTCCATATAACAGTACCAGCACCAAATTCAAAAAGACAATCATAGTATACATAAACATAGGCTTGTTTCCTGCAAGAGAGAAGCGGTCAACAGTTTTCAATGATGCCGGCAAGACATCTTGATGTTCCAAAATATCAAATCCGTATCGCTGATCAGTATTCTTAATCCATAATATTCGTTATAGAGTCGTCATCTAAAAAATGATGTATCTCAGTCACGCTTTGATTGTGACTGTTCATATGAGTACCATGAGGATCTTGAAGTACATGGGCTCATACGGCCCCTAGCCCCGGGTTAAGCGGGATTAGACACATGTTACGAAACGTAGCGCCATAGATCTTGCACGCTACGTTCATATTTTGCTATCAGCATGCGACATGTATCACCAAATTTGAGAAACTTTTGAGTGGAGGCGCTTGGTGGAATAGCCCTGTTTTATAAGTTTCTGCAACAATGTGTTATGACGTTGATTAAAATCATCACATTTAACACAGGATCTAGCAAATGCTACTAAACTAGATATGTATACGCCATATGCAGGTCCCACTGGAATATTACTATCCAGAAAGGGATAGTTTACGATGTCGAAATTGTAATCAAATCTTTTGTCATAAAGTCGACGAGAGAGAATGCCCGCTTCATTTCTATAGAGGTAGAGATCTAAATAAGATATGCCTGTAGGGCTATCTGTAGTTTCCTTCAAATCCAGTGAAGGTGGATATATATCCTTCACTGCGTCATTTATATAGCGATTATCCACAGCGAGAAGATCGTCTATATAGCGTTTGGTGAATGAGAAGGAACGGGCTTTGAATGGATCGGTTTTTGAAAGCGCCCGCATATAGTCATATTCGTAAGAGAACAGATACAGGTCAGCCAACAGGGGTGCACAATTAGTACCCATTGGAATACCTATATGCTGCTGATATATTGTGTTGCCAAATTTCACATAGATATTTTTAATGAGAAATTCAAGCAACTCTATAAACAAAGAAACATCCCATGAATGATATCTCTTGTATGTAGTCGAGAGAAGAATGCTTTATGGCTTCCGACATTAGTATATCTACGATCAGTTTTCTTGAACACAGATACTATTAATGAACTTATACGGTCAATATTAAGGTTCTGATGAAGGATTGTAGTATAGAGAGTCGAGAAATCCCATGTGGATACATGTCTGTACGGTATGTGACCTTTAGCATCAAAATCTTCCGTAAGACATTTTGAGTTTTTCAATATCCACATACATTCAACGCCAGAGTTCTTGAAAATAGTGGCGCAATACCTTTCCCATAATGCTTTTACCTCCTGAAGGGCCCTCGTCAATAGGTTTGAAAAAAGCTTGGTGGTGCAGCTTCTAGAACCAGCTATGAATCTAGCTTTGTGTGGTGATTTATGCATTTTGGGAGTCCAGTATATTTTTGGTATGTCACTATGATTGGTTGGAAGACAAATACCTCTTTCCCTGAGAAACTTTTTGCGATTGTTAAATAAATCTTCCAGAGTAAATGCAGTTTGGGAGTAAGTAGACGTATTTGATGAAGATATGTCTACACTCAATTCTTTAACCAGCACCTGGTAATAGTAATATTTACTTCTGTCAATATGGCGGATTGTTTCAACGACCGTGCTCTTGGTGATGTCCAGCCAATCAGCGAGTACTGTAGGTTCAACTTTTTCTCGCTTAGACCAATCAAATGCAGACAGGACTATCTTCTGGTCCGCCTTCAGATTTATTCTTCTTGGTTCTCTATATTTTGGTCCTTTCATCAGGAGTAATTTCAGATCCTTATCACTCACCACATCAAGGTCACCAGTCACAATATGTTTGCATGGTGTATAGATAAAGTTCGACAATTCACAATCACAGCTATACCCTCCTGACATGTATAAGTTCCAGTCAAACTCCTTGACAGCATGGATTAAGCTTGCTTACATCGTAAATGAGATCATCGCCTCGAACATACTGTCAACCATTCTTCTTTTTGGAAGGGCGATGGATTCTCTTTCTTCTTCAGACTTTGTTCAATGTCTGAGGGGAAGGGTTTCAGTGAAAACGTCAGAGGTTCTTTCCGAAGCACAGGGATGAACCTTTGTGGCCCAATGCTGAAACTCGAAGGATGTACCCTCAATTAGATTCCTTGCACAATCGATCAAACCATGGGGTTCTAATACCAACTACATGATCAAACAGCTTATTCGAAATGTATGCATTTGCCTATTTCTGACATCAACGTATAAGCTGCTATAATTCGCTGTTGGTGGTCAAATGCAAACACACCGAGTGATGCCAGTTGTTTAGTAAAATACCAACATTCATAATATATTAACAGGAAATGAATGGAGGATCATTCTGAATGACGTACAGCTAGATTTGTTGTTTATATGTATTTTCAAATTGTAAACGGCTGGGTTTGACGCCAGCTAGAGTAAAAACCCGCCAATTTAACTATTTGAGTATAGAAGAGAGAATAGGTCCCATCTGCGATTCGGCAGTTGAAAATGAAATGCATGCATTGTTAGAATCGCATACGATGATCTTAGATACGACTTCGGCTATGAGCTCAGTTACTTATTCTGGGTGCAGGTAACCAGAATAATTAATAATGAGATGTCAATGGAGAGATTGGTCCAATTAAAGACCAAAACATGCGCATCCATACTAAAAAAAACGGCAAATTATATTGTGTGGATGAATCTACATTGTATGCTTTTTTCTTCTTAAAAAAAAGATTTCTTTGAAATCATATTTTAAATCTGTGCAGTGCATTTTGTCAAACTAACCTGTCCGGGATATCTTCTTCTTATCTGCCCAATATATATGTTAGAATCGTCATTGAGTTGTGTTTTTTGAAGATAAAACTCATTAACTTCAATGTTAATAGTAGGCTTTTCAGAGGGGGGAACAGCGGGGGACTTCCTCTATTGACGAGTTCCTCTATTGTTTATATTAAACAGGGTTAAACATAAAACAATATAGAAAGACTGCCCCGTGTTGCGAAATGGTGTACATGTATATGTTTACAATACCTGACTGTGATAATATTCCGCAACAATAGTTACACCAGTTTATAATCATACATAGTTCATTTTTATTATATATGTGAGTGTTAAATTCAACTATCTCTTTCTCGCTCTCTTCATAAATATATATAACAATATATAAACCTTAAATACGCTAGTTTTTGGAAGCATAAACAAATTAATCATCGCATTATCTTTGGTGGATGACATATACTACCGTTATAGAATTATAATTGACTACCTATACGCATGAAATGAATATGTTGAGCCAATAATTGTGAACAGTGTGCATGTTGGAACGTTTCTAGCCCGACAATTAATTTAATTTCGATTTCCATCATACGCTCTCCTCTGTCTAATAATGTGCGATCTGATCTTATTTGACAAGCGGACCCAGTTCCGATGCTATGAAGTTTTGGGGATATTCATCCTTCACATACTCTGTACAGCTTTATCAGACGAATCATGGTTATAGAAAATGGGGATATTAAAATGTATAGTGAATTACAAGCGTCTAGTCCGTCATTCATAATCCAGCCGTCGTCCATTAGAGAATATCCGCGTCCATAATCCAAAGACCTATTCCATTTCCATATAACAGTATTAGCAACAAATTCAAAAAGACAAAAGTATACATAAACATAGGCTTGTTTCCTGCAAGAGAGAAGCGGTCAACAGTTTTCAATGATGCCGGCAAGACATCATGATGTTCCAAAATATCAAATCCGTATCGCTGATCAGTATTCTTAATCCATAATATTCGTTATAGAGTCGTCATCTAAAAATGATGTACCTCAGTCACGCTTTGATTGTGACTGTTCATATGAGTACCATGAAGATCTTGAAGTACATTGGCTCATACGGCCCCTAGCCCCGGGTTAAGCGGAATTAGACACATGTTACGAAACGTAGCGCCATAGATCTTGAACGCTACGTTCGTATTTTGCTATCAGCATGCGATATGTATCGCCAAATTTGAGAAACTTTGAGTGGAGGCGCTTGGTGGAATAGCCCTGTTTTATAAGTTTCTGTTCTGTACATCATTGATTGTTCATCATATATCGTAAAATCCTATTTCCAGTGACATAACTGCGATTTGAATAAAACAATATTTAAGGAAGTTATCCGGGCAGAACTCATTAGTGACGATATACAAAATATCTTCTTAATATTGCCGTGTTGTTGTTTGTTACACGTACTTTTAATTTAACAATTATCAATCAAAACACATATACAGTCGAGAAACAAAACTGAAGGGAAGAATCATTGTCAATACATGATATGACAGCTGTCAGGAAGCAAACAACTATGCATCTTAATTACCGTCATTTATACACGCCACTCTGCGTGAGAAGATTATAGGAAGCAAGTGGCTGGCAGTGACCACAAGATATGTGAAGGTAGCAATCAATTGCACCCCCAGTTATCCCCACATGCGAATGTAACATAGATTACCAAGAATGAATTTATTTCTTAGTTTACTTTCGGCGAAAAATAACACGAGAAATCTGTTACAGAGGGCAAACTCCGTAATATTATAGTTATTTTTTTGGAATATGAATATTCCGGTATATGAACCATTTAATTTTCATGCTTTGATAGATATTCTGAATATGCCGATCTAATTATGGAATGCGAAGGAAAAGTATATTCTTTCATTTCCGTTAAAATTTTTCATTTCTCCCGTCTCTGTTTCAGATGCAATGCTGCTCTCCAACTCGCTCCCCCAGAGCACGTGTGAATGTTTATTTATGATCCAATTACCCCCGAAAATATCCGAGTCCGCGCCGTACATGTAGTTTATACGGTTTACGATCTTCCGCGTGTCTGCCGTTTTTCTACAGGATCATGTATTAATTTCACATCTATCATACTCCAACAGATTGCTATGCGAACCAAGCCATGGGCACACATATAAAACAAATTTGAGAGTTACATATTCAAGGGGTCATCTCCAGTGATAAGGCTCCCACTGGCCGAAATCTGGTCGCCTCCAAACATTGAATAGTTACTTATGGCCGGGGTGATAAGTCAGCAAAATACAGCCCAGTGGCGGTTGTCATAGCATTTGAAACTTCTCGGGAATCTCCAGTGGACACTATCCCTTGAATGACATGTTCTTATAAACCCTTCAATCTGTGGTGACATTACCAGAACTATTACGTGTAGAGTGCAAATTCAGTGATTTTATTTTCAGCCCCGAATGGAGGGTTTTTCCCCTCACACTGAGTTATTGGAATAATCTGGCCAAAACAGTGTGTTGGAGGTCACGCGACTCCTGAAGTTGATTCGGGGGTTCTATAAATAAATCATTGTCGCCCATTCATCTATACCAGCATTTGTAAACATCTTAAAAATAGCCAAGTGATTACTAGCGCTTCGTATCTTTCACTTTGAAGTTGGTACACCCCACCCGCCCCATCTTCTCTAACAACGCCAATACTCCTTGTTGAACACACCTGAACGCGTACGGTGTGTATTCAGATCGGAGTGTCTCATCATATACACGGATTGAATCCATCTTTTCTTGCATTTTTAACCAGAGGCACAACAATCTTTAAAATAAACAGTGTGAATGCTGATAGATACAATTCCGCATTAATAACACAGGTGGCTGTCTGTATAGAATGCACAGGAATACAGTCAGTAAAAGTACTTTATGATAACACCAGTCTAAGCGGTAAATAAGAGCGCACTTTTCCAAAATAGCTGTGTACATATCTCTCCTAAACCGATTCAATCGATTTATACAGCAAATGCTATGCGACTCCGGTATCCAGCCTGCATGATCCTGATGATAGGTAATTTAACTTTACATGTAACCTGTCAACCTGGGATCGAAATGACCGCAACCAGAGTTTTAAAGTGCCCACAGTGTCCATCAACAGCTATCACCTTCCGAAATTTACTCCGGCATATTCAAGTTGCTCATAATCAGCAGAATGACTGGAACACCACATGGGTGTCAGAGAACCTACAGACTGTTTTCATCTTTAAAAACACCTGCATCGAGAACACAGACAGCTTATCCAAGGGGCTGGACCGGCTCGAGTTCATGATCTTCATACGCCAATTGTTAGTCCCGAGCCACCGGATTCAGTGTGTGATCTTCACCCAACAGCTGTTCAAGGGTCTGTTCATTTCAATGACACAGATACCGGCTCACACGAAATAGTGAATTGCCAGGAGGCGTCGATAAAATACATTTCTTTGCTTTTGCTCAAAATGAAGGAAGAGAGGGGTCTTCCGGAAACAACTATAAATGAACTTGCGCAAGATATCTACAGTTTGATGGAGGTATATCACGAAAACTATTCTGCGGCAATCGGAGAGCAATTGCAAAAAAAAACTGGATTCGACGTCACTTCAAATGGTAAGCTGATAGAACTGCTGTCAGAGAATCGCTTTTTCGTGATAGTTTCAGGCTCCTACATAGTTCAGCAAAGAGACAGAATTATTGAAAAACATGCCTGCCCCATGTTGTACTAGTGGCAGTGACAGTGAGGCTCGGAAACCGACAGTCGTACCAATATATTCCTATAGCGAAGGTCATCGGAATCCTTCTGGGAGATGAAAGTGTCTGGGAGAATATAAACAGACCAACCGGAGAAGAGAATGCAGAGATTTTGACAGATTTCGCGGATGGTCAATTTTCTAAAGCCCAAAATCTACACATTGATGAGAATGGAAAGCCGAAATTGATGATTCACCTTTATGTGGATGAATTTGAAGTATGTAATCCCCACAGAGCCCAGAGGGGGAAACACAAGATTCTTGGCGTCTACTTCTCTCTGCTAAACTTGTCACCACAGTATCGATCACGAATATCGACAAATTTGGACTAGACAAAATCCTGCAGCCACTTATCTCAGATATAAATCAGCTTAGTCGCGATGGTATAGTCAGTCATGGCCGGAATATGAAAGGCACCATTGTCATTGTCAGTGCTGATAACCTGGCGAGCCACAAGCTTGGAGCTTGGAACTGTCATTTGCAAAAAATAGGATCTGTCGGTTTTGTATGGCGATCAGAGAACAAATTAACGACATGGTTGACGAGGCGAACTTTGTTATCAGGAGCACGGCTGTCCACAGATACCAGGCTCAACTGCATTATCAGCAATGGAAGGGTTTGATGCTACAACATGCCTCCCACCGGATGTCATGCATGAGGAGGGAGTTGTCCCAGTCACTCTGAAGTGTATACTCAAACACTTCGTAACGTCTAGATATTTCACATTGGAAGAGCTGAATGAATCCATCGATCAATTCGAGTATGGGCCGGCTGATGCAACGTCCAAGCCTGCCCCGGTTACTCGACAGTCTGTTTTCGGAGACAGTGGACTGAAAGGAAGTGCCTCACAAAACTGGTGCTTTTGTACGCTTTTACCAATGTTCGTCGGCAGCGCAATACCGGAAGATGATGAGGCATGGTAACTTTACCTCTTACTTCGACAAATGCTATATGTAACCATGGCTCTCATGGTTCCAAAAGATCAAATAGCCCCACTGGCCACTGCAATCCGTGATTACCATATCACATTCAGAGAACTATTTCCAGAGAAGATGTTCACCCCGAAAATGCACTATATCATCCACTATCTGAAACTAATGCTGTTCTATGGGCCGCTGGTGAAGATGTGGACTATGACCTATGAGGGAAAACACCAATATTTCAAGCAGCTTGCGCGCAAGCTGTACAACTTCATTAACATCTGTTACAACACATATAAGGGAAGTGGGAAGAGGTGCCGACATACTGACTGCGTCACATGACTTCACAGAATAGTCTTCTGGTAAACCTATTCTAAAGCACATACCAAGAATCTAACGATTCGTGATATGTGTTGTATCCCAGGTAAGCTTTTATTGTACCTGTTCATGTGGCAACTTGGATGATATGACCACACGGCCCCTAGAACCGGCATAAGCGATATTAGATAGAAATCTAGAGAGCTATGATGGAAATGACAACTCGTATACTGGTAATTGGTGAGCTGTTACGCTGTGACAACTCGTACATTGGAGATTGGTGAGCTGTATCGTCGTCAGATCTAAATGACGGCATTTAACACAAAAGACTAGTCTGCAAGGCCCGATGTCCACTCAGCATCAACTTCCCACAAATGCCAACATATATCAAAGACCAAAAGGTCTGTACAGGGGGCGGGCCTCGGGGACGAAACGTCCACCAGCAGAATCTCGCCATATAGGCTGGCAACACGTCAACAGTATCTCCAAAGCTATACCTTGTCAAATCGACTACTAGATCAGCCCATCAAAACTACTGCAGGTGCGTTTGTTCTTCGTAAAAGTCTACCGGACTCTGCTCAGTGCGCTAGATGACCTTGGGTTCGGGAATGAAGACGAACGAATATACCAACTCAGAGGGGTATCTGTCTACAACATAAAGTATCAGGTGTCATGTTTACTGGTCACCTCATTCTCTGATGATGAAATTCCTAGATTCGCGCAGGTAAAGCGGATCCTGAAAGCTGATGGTAAACTGCTACTCTGTTGCAAAACATTGACCACATTGTATTTTGACGAACATTTCCACTCTTACACTGTGGAATTAACAGCAAACTGGGCTGTTTTGGAACCGAACCATGAGAAAAGTCACCACCCATTGCATCTTTATGAGAAAGATGAGAGAAACCTGATTCCCCTGAAGTATGGTGTTTGGAAAAATTGATTTAGAACTATATTAATTGGAACGCAAATGTTCCGAACAATACCATTCAGTGTCCGGTGATGTAATTATAACATTGGAGACTTACTATTGGACATAACTTGGTCTCATCGGCTATGAAACGAGATCTACATTCCGCAGATATATTGCACACACATTTTGACCTTATCACGCAACCTGGCATAATGCTGTTTGCCAGGATAATACATTTTTCGATAGAGCACCATTGGCTGATTGATCCCGTTCACAGTTATCTCCCATCTGTCTGATACAAGCGATGGACGTACGGTGAAATTGGAGCCTTTATCCCTTCCGAATGTGCCGTGTAAATACTCGCTACTTTGTATATATATATATTACTATTATAATTTCTTGAATTAAATGATCACAAGCCGATACAAACTAAATGAGAGGATTACATTTAAATTTTGTATTCGTTTTCCGAATGATATCATCGGGGTTGTATTGAATAAAATAGCTTGCAAATTCAGACCCTTATCCATGATTTCTTGGGATAACAAATTTATTCTCCTTTATTATTACTCACACAAAGAGGGTTCAGCTACACCCGTAAAATGTCAACCAGGGTCATTGTACACCAAGTTGTTAATTTGAAGTGTAGTACAGTAGAGTTCATTTACACCGTGGGTTGTTCATCGATTTCACCCAGTAATCTGTTGGGTTGGGCCCCCCCTGTTCACCAAACTAATAACTGAAAAAAAGCGTTCACCCAATCTGTTGGGATGTTCAATCACACCTTCTTTGAAAGGTGTAGAATAACACCCTAGGTGTTCACTAACACCTCGCTGTGTCCGCATGAGTGTTCATCAACACCTCCTCAAGAGGGTGTTGAATAACACCCAAGCAAACTCCCAGTGTAGTGTTGGGGTGCTTCAAAACACCCTCCCCCGAGCGTGTGGATTAACACCACAGGGTATCCAGTGACACCCCCAATATAATATTTGGGTGTTCAGTAACACCTTACGTGAAGGGTGTTGAATAACACCCAAAGTGTTCAATAATATATTCTGATTTGACGATGTGGGTGTTCGTCCACACCTCAGATGAAAGGTGTTGAATAACACCCATGCAAATTCCCAGTGTTGTGAAGGAGTGCTCTATAACGCCATCTACGGCGGGTGTACATTGACACCCATAGGTGTCATGTGACACCTGCTAATGTGGTATTTGGGGTGTTTATAAACACCTATCTCTCAGGGTGTTTAATAACACCGATGAACTTCATATTAGTTTGGGGTTGTGCATTTATTCTGACCTGAGATGATTTCAAAATTTTTATTACTCACACATCCCAATGACATTTGGGTGTGTGAACATTTTTGTTTTGTTCATTAGTCAGATCGAAGATTCATTGACAGCCGTTCTCACTACCAACATTTTGCAAATATAAAAAAATGACATTATCAGGGATGATTTGTAAGAGTTTTTCATAAGAAGCAACACAATTACTCACCATAGTCTAATATTTTCGTTGAACCATGTGTTACACCCTTTTGACACCCTCCGAGTTTTTAAAACCCCAGGGGTATCACATGATGGCATATTTTGCTGATGGACCCCAAAACGCCCCATTAACACCCCATTTACAGGGGTATAGGTGTCAATTAACATCCTGGGGGTGTTTTGGCTGTTTTTACACTGCTTTAGCTGAGAGTGCAGTTATCTAACCGAAAACCAAAGTGTTCTAATTGATAACTTAATTTATCTAGGAGAAAACCATGGTCTTCGGATCGAAAACTTAAGTTAACAGTCGAAAACCAAAGTTATCTACAAGATAACCCCGAGTTTACTTCGAGTTTCTGTTTATCAACATCGAATATGGACGCTCAAATGTCCAGATAATGAGAAACTCTCAGTTATCGAACCGAAAACCTAAAGTCAATCGATAACTTAGATTTTCGAATTTGTGGTTGTCGTGAAGTGAAACTCGACTAGCTTCGATTCTTCGATATATGGGTATACTATGAGTTTCGCGCCCTTTCACGTATGTTGACTGATCAAAACGTCTGACAGAACCACACAATCAACATGTATTCAACAAAAAGATAACAGAGATTATTTATTTAATGTAGACTATTTTGTATGACCGAGCCTAGTTTATACAAGCATTATCGTAGACTTGGTATTGGTACTCAGAACTAGGCCTCTAATCAGTTTAATAGCTATATCTATGCTACGGACTGAATTGGGGGAAATAATTTAGTTGTATTTCAGCTAAACCGTCAAGCTGAATTAGACAGGTCAATGTAACTCACACCACCAACGCACATTTAGTGATATGTAGATAGCTACTTTGGCAAATACTTTTGTTATACCTATGCTGTCTCTGGGTCAACAGCGATTAATACAGGCAGTGAATGTTATTTTGCTTATCAGTGTGAGCAGTTTGATTGCGTATAATTAATTTTGTCACGTGGTTCTGTCTACATTGCTGGTTGGTCAACAATCGGAAAGTGGCGCGAAACCCAGAGTACCCAGATATCAAAATTCTCAGTTAGAATGCCGAGTTTCACTTCATGACAAACATCAATTCGAAAATCAAGGTTATCGACTGATAACTTAGGTTTCCACACGAATAGCAGCAGAGAGACTCGAAGTTGAAAGAGAAACTCGGGGTTGTCGGGTTGTCTGCTAGATTACATGCGTCTGGCCCATCATTCATGATTCAGCCGTCGTCCATTAAAGAATATCCGCGTCCATAATCCAAAGACTTATTCCATATTCCATTAAAATATATGGAATATTCCATATTCCAGTTTTAGCACCAAATTCAAAAAATCAATCATAGTATACATAAACATAGGCTAGTTTTCTGCAAGAGAGGAGTGGTCAACAGTTTCCAACGATGCCGGCAAGACATCATGATGTTCCAAAAATATCAAATCAGTATCACTGATCAGTATTCTTAGGGGCCACGTCCAATTAATCGAGGCACTTTCTCGATGCCTTCGAGATGGATCGAGAAATTTCTCGGCTGAAACCGAGAGGGCAGAACCCGGACCCCTGGCGGCGTCTCCCGGTTTGCTCCCGGTTCTATCTCGATCGAAACGTCCCGGTTTTCGAGATGAGATTAAATTAATCGGTTTTCTCGAAGGGGTCCCGATTTGTATATGCCTGTGTTTTGTTGCTGTTAATTTGATGGTTGTCGGGGAGCACGTAGAATCCTGACAACGCGTTTTATTGAAGAGGTGTTTTCCGACTGAAAGAATAAGTTTCATTAATCTATATAAATTATAAATATATTATGAATGTATACAAATAAAAATATAAAATAAATAAATTACAAATATATAACTCAATGTTCTTATCTCACATCGATAATTGATTTTATATCTGGCTAGTATCGGACGCGGAATAAATGACACGTCAACTGGATAGGACCTGGATATTATTGATATAGAAGCCTGCCCTAATTAGTTTTTCTACAAAAATATTTTGAACCAAACATGGATCGCCTCAACCGCAAAATGAAGGTTTTGTGAAATGTTTGATCGGTGTATTAGCCCCTGTTTGTAATTTGTTTTATACTTTGGTATTATTCAATCGGAGAATTACTATCTTGTAATATAGTTCAAATAAGGAGATTATATCAACGCAGTTTATTTCTGATATAAGCTTGCGTGGAAGAGGTTAGCGGAAATACTGACAATCAGAACTAGAGGTGTTAATAATTCACACCACAGTCGGTCTGAAAAATCTTCGGCTTCAAACAACAGGGGCTAATTTCTTTGAAAAAAAAAACAAATGAAACAATACTTTTGTCGGTCTTCATAATACACTTGTGTTCTATTATTCCTTGTTGATATCATGTGTGGAGATAATAACGTCAATAATAAAAGTAATTTCGCCCATTTCAGAGTGCAATCACGCTTTAGACCAACGATCACATATAATTTTATTATCAGCTACACTGTATATCACGCCCGGTCTGTAGGAAATGCTCAAACATTTCGACCGAGGGTTTATATTTATATTCCCCGGTTTCCAGTAAATTGGCAGCCCCTCTTGTGGCCTTGAAAGCCACTCATATTTGAATATCCGGAAAATCTGTGACGAACGTGGTACTATATTTTTCAAGTCAAGATTCTATCTAATATTTATTTCAATAAAGATCTGAAAAATAACGCTCAGAGAAATTGCTCCGTCAGGGCAAAGAGTGAGAGTAAGACTAAGAAACTTTATTTAGCGTCGGTATAATATACAAACCAGAAAACATTAGCTCTGAACGAGCTATTGACCGACAAACAAATGTATAATAACAATAAAAATGTAGAAGTATATAAAAATGCAATGATTTTTTATCAAATATTTTCATTATGCAATATTTGTATGGTTTCTTATTTAATCGTTTTTAATTATTATATTATTATTTCAGTGTAATCACAATTATTAAATCACTGTAATCCCCCATATATTTACAATATTTGAAGAGGGCTGAATAAATTACCATACATTTACGTGTGTTCTGAGTGAGTTACTGGTCAACTAAACTAATATATAATTACAGTAAATATAGTACATATATTAATGAATTATCACTGAATTTCCATATGACATTATTTGATTGTTTTCTTTTAATTGTTTTTAATTTGCGTCTAAGCAATTAATTAAATTGTCTGTCCAATCACACACATAATTACCACTAATTTGAGTTAAGGATGAGCGGGTGAGTTGGACATTTTCCGACAGTTCTAACACTACTAAGGCTTGCAAATTGCGCATTTGCACGATTCGCCTCCCCATGTGCGAATCAATCTATGGAACTCATTTCTGTCAGAGGCAGTCCGATATTCATTCGGTAAACTGTTCCATATTCGGCTGGCCTCGTAGCGAAATGAGTTCTTGCCGTACTTTGTGATGTTACCTCTAGGTATATCAGTTAAATTTTTATACCTGAATGAATATTCTGTGTTTTTAAACTTAATGATGTCCTGTAAATACAGAGGGGACAGATTGTTTAAAATTGTGTAGACTTCAAAGCACATGCTCTTTACCCTGCTTAAATGGAGTGTTGGTAAGTTGGCTTTCATATATGCGACTACAGATTTCTAGACGAAATAACAAAATGATATTGAATGATTCATGTTTAATCTAATATATTATCCGTGTTTTAATGCATAAGTTCTCGTCGAGATTAATCCCGCCACAGAAAAGAGTATTTATAACGAGCATACGCATTCCTAATCGTTCAAGCCTTCATTTGAAGGCATGTCGATTACATTCTCTAAGCAAGTCGAATTATTTCGAGGGGGAGTCGAGATAGACGTGTGCTTCGAGAGAAAACCGGGACAACAATCGATAGAGGTAAACCGGGACCCTTCGAGACGAGATATTTATCGGTTTAACTCGTTTATCGAGAAACCGTCTCGATCGATTGGACGTGACCCCTTAATCCATAATTTTTGTTGTAAAGTCGTCATCTAGAGAATGATGTATCGCAGTCAGGCTTTGATTGTGGCACCTTTAATGAGCACCATGAGTTTGTTGAGGTACATGGGTTCATACGGCCCTAGTCCCGGGTTAAGCGTTAAGTTACGAAAAGTAACGCCATGGATCTTGCACGCAACGCTCGTATTTTGCAATCACCATGAGGTATGTACCGCCAAATTTGATAAACTTTGAGTGGAGGCTTGGTGGTATAGCCCTGTTTTATAAGTTTGTGCAACAATGTTATATGACGTTGATTAAAATCGTCACATTTAACACAGGATCTAGCAAATGCTACTAGGCGAGATATGTATACGCCATATGCAGGTCCTACTGGAATATTACTGTCCAGAAAGGGATAGTTTACGATGTCGAAATTGTAATCATCTCTTTTGTCATAAAGACGGGATAAGGAGAATTAAGGTTTAACGTCGCATTCAGCAATATTTCAGCTACATAGCGACGGTCGAACAAAATTCTAAGTATTCAATTCAACACCTCAGTAAACTAATGCGTTAAAACAGGTACAAACATTAACATTTGTACAGCAAACCAATCTCTCTTAAATAATCTAAAATACAATCTTCTTTTACTCTGTAAAATGATCTCAGCGTAGCTGCTCGGTGAAAAGTATCTCTTACAATGTTAAAATCTATGAGAATATGTTTCACCGGGAGATCTTCATAGCATGGAATACACCTTGGGATCGGCTCCTGTTTCAGTAAATATTCGTCATATTAGCCATTTCATCAGCTTCAGTATTGCCTTTAATGTCAACGTGATTAGGCACCCAACAAAACACAATATCTGTCTGTTGATCAAATCTAGTGCTATATAATTGCAGAATCTTCAAGATTGTGGGAGGAGTTGAAGTTCCCCTTTTCATTGCTTGAAGACATGATAGTGAATCTGAGAATATGACATATTTTTTCCTTCTAATGGACCCAACACAAAAGCTGATAATAGAGCTTTTGCCTCTGCAGTGAATATGGAACTTTTACCTGGTAGACGATAGGTTTTAGTTTTGGCACTAAAAATAGTATCACCTGCTACTCTTTAGAACAATCTGTATAAATGGCCTGATGTGATCTGTATTTCTCTCTCAGTAGGCCAAATTCTTGTGCATACACGAGCTGGCTCGTGTCTCCTTTTTATATTTCGTCAGTGCAATATCTACTTCTGGTTTGTCTAACTGCCATGGTGGAGTTGGCAAGAGCTCGTTACGTAAAATTTGACTAAATTTAATACCAGCTGCTACAATGTGTGGTTTCATACGGATTTCAAGAGGTGGAATAATCGAGGGTTCTTTAAATAGAAATCTGCGTACTGGGGGTCGAAAACAGAGTTATACGCAGGATTTGAATGGTTCGATCGCAATTCTGTGATATATTGCAGTGATGGTTTAATTCTTCGAAGTTCTACAGGAAATTCATCTGCTTCGACATACAGGTTTTCTTTAGGTGATGTTCTGAACGCAACGAGGCAAGTCGACGAGACAGAAGACCCGCTTCATTTTTATAGAGATAAAGGTCTGAATATGATGAGCCTGTAGGGCTATCAGTAGTTTCCTTCAAATCCAGTGAAGGTGGATATATATCATTCACTGCGTAATTTGTATAGCTATTATCCAAAGAGAGAAGGTTTTTGATTGCTAACTTAAGTTCTCGATTCGAAAACCATGGTTTTCTCTTTGATTACTTGAGTTATCTGTTAGAAAATCTAAGTTTTCAGTTCGATAACTGCTTTTCTGATTATTTGGACATTTGGCCTCCCATACACATATTCTGTTGTGATACTGCAGACACAATTACCAACCGTCTGCGTATATTTATTCCAGCTAGTCAATCAACGCCTAGACTGTGGACAACTCGGTCTACCCAAGGCAAGTGCTAATGATCTTGTCTGATTAAATTTATACACAGACAAGACAATACATACAACACACTAACGCAATAAAAAACACTTGAATAAACCAGAGTTTGGGTGAAAACAAGACACGGTGGAAAGCCGCCACATAAAAAATATATATAGAATTACATTAAATATTTTAAGAAATAACCCGCCGCCAGTAATTGCTATCAGGTAATTAATACGGCAGCAAGGAATTGTCGATATCCCCGAGAGGGAGTGATGGGAATAGAAAACAACTATAGGCCGCCAGCACTGCACACTGAACACGTGGGTTAGTTTATCGGTTATTTTATACGTAGTGGTCAAGCCAGCCAGTGTCCGCTCGGCGTATTCTAATTAGCTAACTTGCTTAGAACACGCTAAAGGACTGATGCACGTCATACAGGACAAACGGTTCACCCACTCCCGAGACAAACCGAACTATCCGTCCGCGTATTCTAATTGTGAATCACGATAGCAATGGAATTTACACCAAACACATTTCATCGAACTGCAAACCGCAGAATCAACATATCTGACAGCCTAGAAATGATAGTAAACACATGCGTAAATTCGCTACAGCCGCGGTCATTGACTGATCATCAAAATAATACTAACATGATCAATATACTTCTTAATTATCTTGTCTCATTAAATTTATACACAGACAAGACAATACATTCAACACACTAACGCAATAAAAAACACTTGAATAAATCAGAGTTTGGGTGAAAACAAGACACGAACACTTTATTGCTGTGTGCCGCCACATTAAACATATGTATAGAATTATACTAAATATTTTAAGAAATAACCCGCCGCCAGTAATTGCTATCAGGTAATTAATACGGCAGCAAGGAAGTTTCGATATGCTCCAAACACCCAAACTCACATACATTTGTAAACATTCATTTATGTTTCGTTAATATCTGGACGCTCTTTCCCATGTCTGACGCAACCCTGTACCTTGTCGCAAGGGAAGGAGTAAGGTATCTCTGATACACATCGCTCTGCCAGTCACCCTGTAATTTGATCAAATCAGCGAGAATTCCACATCCCAAAGCAAAAGAAGCCCCAGCTTTCCGGAAGCTGTGGCCAGAAAAGAAGGAGGTATCCCGACTTAATGCCTCCATACAATATTTTAATCTGCGTGCGAACGCCGATTGCGTAATAATTCAAGGACCAGACTGGGACGGGTACTGGAAGGCGTGTTCAGACAAAGGTACAGGAGTGCGTTTTAAAACAAGCTAAGCTAATATACGCGGGACAGTAAGGAGAATCCGAAATGTGTGGCAAGGGAATTTGGACAGTTCTCTGTCTAAACTGAATTGTTTTAGAATGCCCTATAAGCAAAATCATACCCTTCTCGGAGAATGAAGTATCCTGCCGCAGCAAAAACATTGGGTTGCAGGCATAGGAAGCAGATTTGGGAAGAAGATTGGATTTCCGCAAGAAAGAGAAAAAGGCAACGAGGTACACATTCCAAAACGCCAAATCGAAAGGCGATCAAGACTGGTAGGGAGCTTAGGGCGTATATTACCCCCGATGTTTCTGCCTATACCTTGGACACATATTGTTCCTCATATATATCAACGACATATGTAATGCATCTGAAATCTTAAAATTTACTCTTTTCGCAGATGACACCAGTGTTACCTGCTCATCTAAGGATCCGCAAGACGCAATCAATATTATGACACTAGAATTAGACAAGTTACATGAATGGTTTTGTACAAATCACCTTTCTCTCAATATAGTAGAAACGAAATGCATGCTTATTAAGCCATACAAATAGCGAGCTAAAAATTTTAACTCGGCAAAAAGTTTTGGAACGGAAGTAGAGATGGTCAATAGCTTTAAATTTTTAGGAATATACTTTAATGACAGCTTGAATTGGGCCACACACATTGATTACATTAGCAAGAAAATATCACGCAATATTGGAGTAATTAACTATATAAGAAAATCTGTCAATAAGAAATGTCTATATATATTATATTACTCCCTTATATTCCCATATCTATCATACGGCAATATTATTTGGGAAAATACTTACGCCTCGATCGCATCTAAACCCGTTAATTTTACTCCAAAAGCGTGTTCTTAGAGTCATAACACTGTCCAATAAATATGATCACACCGACCCATTATTTAAACAACTGAAAATTATACCAATCGAACAGTTGAATTTGTACACACCTTGAATTTTTGTCCATAATTTTTTCCACAATTCTGTCAAGCTCCCCAGACAGTTCAGACAATATTTCGTTAGGCATTCTTCGGTGCATTACTATCAAACCAGAGGATCATTATACAATTTGAACAGACCATTCCATTATTCTAACTTATCGTACTATACAGCCAGAACCAAAGGTCCACGTAAGTGGAATAAATTACCTTCCTCTATTAAATCTATTTCGTCGCTTTCCCTCTTCAAGTCAAAATTAAAGGAATATCTGGTCACAAACCAGTCAGCACAGTAACTGAGCATACTGCAAACAAATGTACATATTGTCTACGCCAACATGCCATTATGTTATCGTTATACTACAGTCAAAATATCTGTTTATCTGGGATAGAGCAAGCCCCATGGGGCTTTATTCCCGCCGTGTGAATCTTTGTGTCCAGGGGTCGCAACGCTACTTGACGTTATATGCAGTATTAGCTACACCTGTCATCAAGTTTGGTGCAAATTGCAATCCCTGCTGAAATGTACTGTTTATCATTCTAATGGTGAATAAATATCAAATCAAATCAAATCAAAACCCCGTAGAAAATTACATATATACCAGCTATTTGTTAGGGGCAGGGGGTGCCCAACTTCAAGGTGCAAAATTCTGACAACATTTAAATACTGTTTAATAGAACTATATAAGACTCTGTGAAAGGCACACAATATACCTGGCCAAATTTTGTAAGGAAATGGACACAGGCGAAATTCCAATCAAGCTACAGAAAGTTATAAACTTGTTCAGATGACACAAATATGTGGCCCGTGTGGAATCAGCGAAGGCAGAAAGTCTAAACTCTGAAATTTGTCTGTCCAGATGTTGGTTGGTTGGTTGTTTGAAGTTTAACGTTGCACCTAACCTTATTGGTCACACGGCGACGATGACCCAAACAAACATACCCTAGCAAAACACCAACCCTAACAAAACCTAACCAAAACTACAACAAATTTTGTCCAGATGTCTCACAATAGGCCCTGTGAAGAAAGAACATTGTACGTTTCACTAGTCATATTCATCCTAGGTCACGTTACATTTAAATGATACCTGGACAGAGCGGAGAAACGACCAACAGATTGTAACCTCGAAATATGGTCGGCTAATGTGTTCTGCAAACCAAGAATATGACGAGCCGTTATATGAAAATTATATTTTGCCGACAACCAGAAAATATAGCGTAGCGAGCCCATGATATTTTGATTACCAGCTGTGCCTTTATTTATTGCGCTGACAGTGACAGAATTGTCAGACGAGATTATAACTCTTTTATTACTCCAGCATGGAGCCCACCTGGCTGCTGCAAAACTTACAGCTAATACTTCTTTAAGATTAATATGCATAGGTTTCACAACAGAACAGTCTATATGCCAGTTTACATAATACCAGTCATTTTGATGAAAACCACCCGCACCTGAATCACACGCGTCCGTGTAAACAGATAAACAGATAAACAGCGGCCACTTGTGAAATGGATTGAATTAGCGAGCTGTTCCCAACTGGACTCGGTAGCTCAGGGGATACCGTCCCACTGCTCTACCAACTAACTCGTGAGTTCGATTCTCACCCGAGCCAGTATTTTCTGGCAGGGTGTTTCACAATGTAGGAATATAATTAAATTATAATTTATCCCTGAAGATGACTGAAATTATTAGTCGAAACATTGTATCTTCGAATATATATATCCAAAATTCACTTGTTATCGCGGCGATATGCCGTGTACTTGTGAAATGGATTGAATTAGCGAGCTGTTCCCAACTGGACTCGGTAGCTCAGTTGGTAGGGCAGTGGGACGGTATCCCCTAAGTCGTGAGTTCGATTCTCACCCGAGCCAGTATTTTCTGGCAGGGTGTTTCACAATGTAGGAATATAATTAAATTATAATTTATCCCTGAAGATGACTGAAATTAAACAGATAATATGGGCATATTGTCTAGAAGCAATGATTTACCATTAAACTCGTGCATAAAGTTAGTCCACCAGGAAAGATCGTCCTCTACAGATCCTATTAATAGCTCTTTATGGTTAGGCTTTTTTAAACTGGTCATGCTATCAATCAGCCGCCGCAAGAATTTTCTCCCGTTATACACGACTGCCGCTGCCCAGTTTAATTTTCCAATCAGTGATTGTTTCTTATTTGCACGCCGCCGCTTTGTAAACTGTTTTAAGGAAAATTTTATGTCCACTAACTTATCCGCAGATAGACGTTTACACATATCAATAGAGTCCAATTCAACACCAAGAAACACTATGCATTGAGCCGGATCGGTCATTTTTTTCCAGTTGATCGAAAACCCAAGCTTACGTAATAGCTTGATCAAAACCTGCAATGCTTCCGCGCACTTCGATCTTGTTGTAAAACACAGGTAGAAATCGTCAATATAGGTCACAATACCCGTATACCCCTTCCTCATCATATCCCGACGCACACCTTGAGATAATCTATGGAAGATGCCAGATGCTAATTTTGACCCGAATGGAAGTTTTGAATCACATAAATACATATTTCCCCCCTCAATTGGCCACTTCAAACCAGTGACTACTGCTTTGCTCACTAATTTTCACCGATCTATATGCGGATCTAAGATCCACTTTTGCCATGAAACATCCTACGGACATTAGATTTGCAGTATCATCAACAGATTGAAAATGTGAATTACAAGCGTCTAGTCCGTCATTCATAATCCAGCTGTCGTCCATTAGAGAATATCCGCGTCCATAATCCAAAGACCTATTCCATTTTCCATATAACAGTATTAGCACCAAATTCAAAAAGACAATCATAGTATACATAAACATAGGCTTGTTTCCTGCAAGAGAGAAGCGGTCAGCAGTTTTCAATGATGCCGGCAAGACATCATGATGTTCCAAAAATATCAAATCCGTATCGCTGATCAGTATTCTTGATCCATAATATTCGTTATAGAGTCGTCATATAAAAAAAGATGTATCTCAGTCACGCTTTGATTGTGAGTGTTCATATGAGTACCGTGAGGATCTTGAAGTACATGGGTTCATACGGCCCCTAGCCCCGGGTTAAGCGGAATTAGACACAAGCTACGAAACGTAGCGCCATAGATCTTGCACGCTATTTAGAGTGGCATAATCATTTACTGCAAAGCCCTCTGGTAAGCTACAGTCGTGTATTAAGCGAACTCCTCCCTCGGGTTTATATATAGCACCTAAGAGTGAGACAATGATGGGACGCTCATTGGTAGGTATTTAATTGCCGTGTTGAATCTCCGTCAAAACCTGTTTGTTCACCTTATCATAATGCTCACAGCCTGGGCTAGCAGATTTATGATTATCCAACTCAACAGCAATCGGATCGCTTTCCGGGGAAATATCAAAGCCATTCGAAATCCCATTTAGGATAAATTCCCGGTCAATATCATTCTCATCAAGCTTTTCTCGCCATGCTTCGAGATTCAAGGTAGGTATGGGGTTTATATCTATTTTTTTTAACGATCGTGCAAAACCGCTGAATGGAGCTCGTCACAGTTTGGAACAGAACATGCGTGCGCAAACTTGCAATCTACAAATTTGCATCCACCGCGCGAGTTGAAGCTTTTACAGATCTCTGCTCCCGATGAGGTCATAGGACCTTTTTGTCGCTGATGAGGATGCAAGTGGTGGCCATTAGTGGATGGATTGTTCTGTTTGACGAATCGCGGTTGAAGCCAAACAGTTTGTAAATGTGGCACATCAGTCCCCCACCTAAATACGTGTGGACCTTGCAGCTTCCTGTAATCCCGGTCATATAACCAAACAGATGCGGATTCGCACCTGGCTAATAACTGGTAAATTATCGACGTATATGCCAAATAGTCAATCACGCCTAAGTGATCTAGGATTCCTTCGGACTGCAATTTGCATAAAATAGCCAAATTCACAATTGACCACTGGAGAACAGTTAAGCTCTCTAATTTTGGTCTCTCTGGTCCAGTTTTCAAAATAATCTGGTTCCCGCCAGTTTAGCACTACTTTTTCTTGTGCGGACAGAGAACCATCGGTAAAATCTAAAATATCTAAAAAGTTACTCTTACCGCGACTTGCAGTTGAAGCCTAGATATAGTAGCAAAATTACTGGCACTGTTGAAACGGCCGTATCATCAGTCAGTTTTTGGACACCTTTTAATATTAGTTTTTGCTGACCTCTTGGAATTTTTGTGCAAGCTATGTCTTCTTCAGCTAAAAGTTGCAAGGCTTTCAATGAAGTAAAGCCATCCTTAGCCAACAATTTAATGGCATCGGCAGAGATCTTGAAAGATTTGACCCATTTTTCCACCAATATCTCATCACTTCCTATAAGCAGATCATTTTCGTATGGTATGAAATAAAAATAGAAAACAACTGAAATAGAAAACAACTATAGGCCGCCAGCACTGTGCACTGAATACGTGGGTCAGTTTATCGGTTATTTATACGTACTGGTCAAGCCAGCCAGTGTCCGCTCGGCGTATTCTAATTAGCTAACTTGCATAGAACACGCTAAAGGACTGCTGCACGTCATACAGGACAAACGACTCAACACTCCCGAGACAAACCGAACTACCCGTCCGCGTATTCTAATTGTGAATCACAATAGCAATGGAATTTACACCGAACACATTTCATCGAACTGCAGACCGCAGAATTAACATATCTGACAGCCCAGAAATTATAGTAAACACATGCGTAAATTCGCTACATCCTCGGTCATTGACTGATCATTAAAATAATATTAACATTATCAACAAACTTCTTAATATATTTATTACGCGAAAATTGTTTACAGACGAAACTGGAACTACATAGTTGTCTTGTTTAATGTTTATATCTGTAGTTTTCGAGTTAGATATGAGCGTCAGTATATTTTTGTTGGAGAACATGCATTATATCAGAAATTTGTTTTCCAAGTTTATTCCATGGTATGACCACCAAGATCAAGGGCAATACACTGTCTCTTTCACAGTCTTTGCATATAGACCTATTCATTATAGAAAACGACACTGTGATGATACGTTTCATTGAAATGTTGTTCGTGTTGTATAAGTTTATAGCTGAATTTCATGTGGTGTCCTTTTAAATATATCCCGTTATTATTATATCGTGGCTTTGCTATTTTTTCTCATGTTTCGATATGTTTATTTTAATCAACACTTGTACGTTGAGACCCAGTGTGCAATATTCTCATTGGGAACATACTATTTCTGATTTTACCGTTATTGTATAAGATCAGCTTATCTCGCATCGCATCATATGTGGTATTTTTAATACCACACGGCTGATTGCGTATTGAGTATGTAACAAAGAAACAATGAAGGCAAATTCAAGGACTCATTGGATAACTAAAATAACCATGGTTAATCCCGAGATCATATACAGTATATACACACCATATATTTTTCTCGTCAACTGATTAATGTATTGCTGATGTTGCTGTTGGTTATATTCTCTTAACCCAGTATATTGTACGTGTGTATTACAAATGTACACTGTACGGCTCCTAATTTCAACACAGAATATGATCCTTTGACATTCACGCAATATAGGACGTCGACCTGCCGTCCTGTACCCTCAATACACACTCCAAGCAATTGTTAAAGGCACAGATTTAGGGCGCCGTTCGGAAAGTCGCCTCGAAAAATCCTGAAGACGCCCTGGTTCTCCCAGTTTTTTTTCTGGACGGCTTTGTGCGTACGAGGGGGTACCAAGACAAAGGAATCATCCACGCGATTATAACACATATTTATCAGTATAACCTAACCAATAACAGACTTAGCAACTTGTACATAGCGATTCTTCTTTACTTGTATTTATATTTCCCTCCGCTCTCTCATTGTTATTTATTATTTAATTAATATTTATTTTAATATCGAGCGCTGCAGAAGATCTTATATTAACGAAGAAATGTACCGTGAAATTTAAATAAAACATTGAGTTGAAATCCGTATGAGAAGCGGCTCTTAAGCTACAATTTCAATAAAAAAGAACCTAACTTCCAGCAAACTGCAATATATCTTTGCTGCGCACATGGCAGCCAATTAGTGTAATGCAGAACGGACAATGTTTGTATTGTGTCGAAACAATAAACACTGTGCATATATTCGCATTCGTCTAATACGTATGTTTTGAGATGACTGGATACTGGATACGATTCCGACAACGTAGTTATTTTAGTTTCGTAGCACAGGCTGTGTCCCAACGAATTTATGACTGTTTTTTCTTTTTGCTAAATTTCCGGGTTGTTCCAGGGAACGATCATTTGATCATTAACTCGTACACGTGAAGTTGAACTATGACTATATTATAGGTGCAAACACCTGATATATATTTTTTCGAACCTTTCAAATTCTGATCTTCAACGAAGCCTCTTTGCAATGTTAGACTATTTCTGTACATACATTAACCAAAATAATACCGTTCGTTGCATATCGTCTGTGTTATTCCTTTCAGCCAATCTCACAACCTCTGATTTCTGGACAACATGGCGAACTACAGGTAATAATACCTATGTTTATATTAGTATATTAAGGTTGCCCGCTGGAGGTTTTGTGCTTTGGTGGCTATTTTCCATGTTTTGCCTCATTGTTAAGAGAGAAGGATTTCTTTAAAATTCTTCTAGCCGAGAATATTGCGCAGCAGCTGCATCAAATTTCATACATTTTGATAGACATTATCTTCAGCCAGTTAGAATATAAGAAAAGTTAAGTAATATTTATTTGATTTTTTCATGAATATGCTTCAAACTCAGGGCTATTCCCTGTCTTCTGGGCTACAAAACGGAGCATGGGGCAGTCCATTTAACGGTGACTGCAGCTGAAAAATGCACACGAGCCAATATTTGTTTCTTTGTTTTGCCTCATATTACACAATTATGAATACAACAACACACATTATTCAAAAAGTTAATTACTTTGATTTACCACCTGCGGACATCCTTAACAACACAGTAAGTACACGTTATGTGCTTGCTATCAAAGACTACATGTAATAATACTTATGTTTATATTAGTATATTAAGGTTGCCCGCTGGAGGTTTTGTGCTTTGGTGACTATTTTCCATGTTTTGCCTGTTTTTCCTCATTGGGTTATCTCCCTTTCCTATGTTAAGAGAGAAGGATTTCTTTAAATTTCTTCTGGCCGAGAACACTGCGTAGCAGCTTGCATCAAATTCCATACATTTTGATAGACACTATCTTCAGCCAGTTAGAATATAAGAAAAGTTAAATAATATTTATATGATTTTTTTCATGAATATGCTTCAAAATCAGGGCTATTCCTGTTTTCTGGACTATAAAATGAAGCATGGGTCAGTCCATTTAACGGTGACTACAGCTAAAAAATGCACACGAGCCAATATTTGTTTCTCTGTTGTTTTGCCTCATATTACACAATTATGAATGCAACAACACACATTATTCAAAAAGTTAATTACTTTGATATACAACCTGCGGACATCCTTAACAACACAGTAAGTACACGTTCTGTGCGTGCTATCAAAGACTACACTCAGAGCAGTTCTTCAATGGCGGAAATAAAACAGAACATACGTAAATGTGCTCGAGATAACCTAATGCCAACAATATACGTTATCATGGCATTTGTGCAGTATTTTTCATAGCAACAGTTATAAATTCATTTCTATTTATTCTCCTATTCTATGCATTGCAATTTTCGTGATATGAGGCGATAGGACATTACGTTCTTATTCATTTTAGCGCCTTTTCAGGAATTCTATAACCGCTTTGGCTTTTATTATATTTAATAGCTCATCGAACAGCCCCTGTTTCCCGGACAACAACATCAGCACAAGGTATATGTGAATGTTGAGGATATTCTTGGTTATGGCATTTCGAGTGCTAATATTGTACCATGAAAACTGTATTTTGACTAATGGAGCTGTTTTGCGATTATTCATGGGTGAGCTGACCCGCCATCACAGATCCCGAGCTAGGCGTATCTAATTCCGCTTAATCCGGTGCGAGGGACCGTGTTGATACTTGGACACCACATGAACATCTGCAATAAAGTCGCGGCTTAGATACTAAGGCTACGTCCGATAATCCACCATATTCTCGGGTCTGAATGTTAGGTACCGAGGGATGTTTTCCTCTAAAGACATGGCTTCTTTTTATTCGCCAGGCGTCGTCAAATTTCCCCACCTCTTGTATATCACTCAAACTACCACACGAGGCATTCCCAGGCCTGCGAGAGGAACAATGACGGATTATTATCCGTCATGTGAGTGTGACCTGCAATTCAAGATCATTTGTCTTTAATAGATCAGATGACGAAATATGCACTCGTACAAAGACGAGTTCAATGTGTCAGATTGCCCGTCATTCTCCAGCAAACCTGAATCTCATACTTAAATCTGAAGAACAGTTCGTGAGTCATAGCTGATGGTAAAGTTGCTATGAAAATTGAGAAGTTCTTGGTGAATGAAGTGCATCATGCATCGACTTCGTATTAGCGTTATTTTCTATATGTATATTTTTTCTTCATGTATTTCCAATCACTGTTCTTCATGATATGCATATCGATTGTTTTGCCTGGTTTACTGATTCCTTTTTATTTCATCATCAATTTTCATTCAGAAGAAGGGAACACACCAAAAACTGATCGTCATTTTGGATAGTATCTGACAAGATTACGGAAAGACTTTTTTTGCAAATGAAAGAAGTTATTCAATCATTTATTCAGCTTATGGATTAATAACACCATGATATCACAAAATTAATGAACACAGTCCGATAAATCACACTGGAACACCCCGTGTTAGCTGTAAATAATGTTCGCATATCCGCGTACAGCGTGAATTCAAAGTATGACCAAAAAAACTAAAAAAATAAGTCCAGTCCGCTGCACATTATGCCAGAATTGAAACAACCAGTTGTAATGTAAAACCATATCTGTACTTGGGCCTGGCATCTGTATTAGGTCTTGCATCTGTACTTAGAGACTGACTTGCAGCATAAAGATCAATAAAGTATTGAACCATTATTTGCATTCCATCCTTAAAAAACTGCATGTATGTATACCCGATACCAGCCCTTCGTGCACGTGTGACACGTATTGCACTTCAACCGTCCGTTTGAGATGGCGTTCCAATGTGATACGCCACATTTGCGGGATCTCGGAATATTTTGATGTCGGCATGGTTTGTGGTGAGAACTACTTGGGGTTCGGAGGGCGTCTCTTAGTTCAAAATAGATGGGGATACAAACATATGTATGTAAAAGAACCGAAGCGAGCGAAATATACAAGATATTGTCTGTCGTTCAATTCGGATATCGCAGGATGTTCGGAAAGCGTGCTAATAATGAAACGGCTGATCTTCTTCCTGTCGAATTTGTCTTCCGACATAGCTCGGTTTGGTCAGACGAACCATAACCACGGATATAATGGCGCATTCTGTCAGCTAATAGAGAAACCATAGAAGCTTAGTGACAGCAGTTTCTGACGAAACGATGGACTATTGCTCAAATTGGTTTGGAGGCTTAGAATGTCTGGCTAAGTGTGTCAGATTCCTATCTTCTAAGCCAGCTGGGATATTTTCCTCCACTTTATGTTCTGGTTACCTGTATTGCGTGGGCCAACTGTGATGAGAATAAGGAGACGCCCCACTTCGTACCGTTGGCATTTGTTTTCAGAATTATAATCCCCCCTCCCCCCCCACACAAATCTTCAAAGGTAGGGCAAAACCGGGATTAGAGAGCAGAGATTCAGCTGTATCCGCTTGGGCTACAAAGAAACGTGAGCGTTCGTTCAAGGCTAGAGAGATTGTACTGAAAATATCTAATTTCCAGTCGGCATAAAACAACGTTCGAGGTCCCAGTAAATCTCGTGAACCTGAACCACAGAGACGCGTTGTGGATGACGACACATGATCTTTAAGGTATCGTCCCCAATTAACGTTTTTGCTTCGTTCGTTTAAATCTCTGAAAAAAAACGAAGTCGTTCTACACCCATCGTTTTGATTTTCGTGGAAAACCATTGAAAAAACCATTCAACGCATTGGTTCGTTCGCCAGTGAACGAAGTCGTTCGTTTTACAGAAAACCATTGCGGGTTTTTTTCCTTCTTTGTTTGTCATCGTTCGATCGTTCGCTGGAAAACGAAGGCGCAATAATACAATCACGTGATGTTCGCATTATCCCACCTGATAACGCAATCTCCTTGGGCACTGAGAAAAGAATCCGTTAATTCAATGCCGAATTCTCTGACATTTGAAGATGCAGTAAATTATTTTTACATGTAACTAGATGTTGAAGTTCAGCTGCATAATCAGAAGACAAAAGAAAGTAATGCACATGTTTTTGCCCCGGTTTGAGTCGATACCATCGCATCAGACACTGATTATTCGGTTCGTCCTAAATGGCGAAATGCTATCTCCTTGCCAATCCTCGATCGCATTATTTATTGTTATCTGAATTTGTAGTATATAGAGAGTCTATTATATTGATAGCTATATGTATGTGTAGGAACAAACGATACACCAGCCCGTGGTGCCGCCTCCCGGTTTTCTCCCCGTTCTATTTCGATCGAAACGTCCCGGTTTTCAAAATGGACATGAAATTTGTTGGTAATCTGGAAGGGGGTCCCGGTTTCTATATGTAGTATCTTTGGCCGTTTCGTAGCTTCTCAGACGATCGGAGTGTTGTGCGGGCACCAAATTTTGGGACCACTTGTCGTATACGCATATCACGGCCCAAAATGAAATCCGGACATTCGGAAACGTCTTTCTTCCATACTATTGAACGTATAATCGGTATGTCCATGTCCTGAGGTTTTCCGATTCCAATTGAAATAAAACGTTTCGTTTATCTCTAATGAATATATATTTGAATTATATCCTCTTACCTGGATAATTGATTGTATATCCGACGCGGAATAAATGATATTTTTAGGGTATTCTTGGCCTCTTTTGCAGAATACATAGAACATAACCGACAACCATAGCGTGTTTAACGTCATAACGCGAAATAAGACATGCACTACGGTCGATTTTGGAAATAAATCGACATGTCATTTGTGTTAATGACACCGACAGGTCCACCTTCCTTCATAAAATGACCTGTTGATACTGAATCGCAGAAAATAATATGAATTCTTTAAAGACTTGTTTATATATGTCGGCCATTGGCGGAGCGCGTTGTTAGTTTCACTGTGCGAAGCAATAAGTTTCGTGTCGAGTAATACTTAGAGGCGTTGATTGCAAAGTGAACTCAGTCTTAGTGATGTTTATTTTACGCGGCTGCTGACCTCTAATAATGGTAAACTGGACGCAAGGCTATTATTGATTGATTGATTGAAATTGTAGTTTAAGGGCCGCTTCCCATTCGGATTTCGCGGCCCATCAACTCAATGTTTTATTTGAATTTCGCGGTACATTTCTTTGTTTTTTTTAAAATCTTTTCCAGCGCTAAGTACATAAATAAATAAATGAACAGATAAATAAATAATAAATAACAATGAGAGATTAGTAGGAGATGTAAATAGAAGTAAATAAGAATCGCTTTGTACAAGTTCGTAAATCTCTTTCTGTTTTTTTTTTTTTTTTTGGTTAAGTTGTACTAGTAAATATGAGTTCACTGTAGGCCTAATCGCGGGGATGATTCCTTTGTCTTGGTACCCCTTTGTACGCACAAAGCCGTCCAGAAAAAAACTGGGAGAACCATGGGCGTCTTCAGGATTTTTCGAATCGACTTCCCTCGAACAGGGTGGGTTCTTCTAGAAATCTGTGCCTGTAACAATTGCTTGGAGTGTGTATTGGGGCACAGGACGGCAGGTCTACGTCCTATATTGTGTGAAAGTCAGAGGATGATATTCTGTGTTGAGGCGTCAGTTCGGTGTCATCTATGGGGTAGCGTGTCGGTGTGGTTTAGGATTTGGTATTCTGGTTGGTTGGTCCGGTGGGGTAGCGTGTCTGGCGTGGTACAGGGTCGAGTATTCTGGACGTTCTTGTGGACCGACGATGATGATCTTCATCATGTTCATCTCCATTTGGTGCTGTTTTATAATATTTGTCGTCATCCGTGTTCTGTTTCATGGCTGGTCTTACTCGCCTGTGGTCTTCAGTGTGCTGTGCCTGTATTACAAAGAATAGACGAGTTTGTAGTTTCTTGTTTTCTGGTGTTATTTTTTGCCACCGACTGGCACTATCGTGATCTAAGTCACACATGATCAGTAGCAATAATTAATTAGGTACTAAATATTATAAATAAAAATATTATTATAATTAAAGCCGATTGTGAATGTTTGATATAACCTCCAGTCTTCTGCCCCAGCATGAAAACCGGACGGTTAACATTCGTTAACGAGGGTTGGAAATAAGGCTATTACGCATGGCTATTAACTGGAATTGAAGAGTTTTAACGTTGTTTTTTTTTATTTCCATGAATCTATATTATTGTATTTATTTTCTTCTCAGTTAGGCCCGATTGTTCCCAAATTAACTCGACATGAACTTCTCTGCCAAAGATATCAAAACAAGTTCAAAAACAGAGATTATAAGACTGCTTGACAATCGAAATTGGAGGTGTTGATGATTCACACGTCACACCATTATCGGTATGTGAACAACCGTCGACTTACGAAAACAGCGAAGGGGAGGGGTCGGAGGGCTTAATTTCTTTGAAAGAAAAAAATTCAAACCACATTGTTAGCAGGCGTGTCTTAATAATATGCTAACCTTGTATTATTTGTTGCTGATTTCATGTGTCCAGCAAATTAACCAAATAAAGTATTTAACGCCCAAGTTAGGGCGCAATGAAGTTTTGGACCTACCGTCACACACGTTTTACTATCAACGGTACTGCTTTGAGGCCGCTGACATGAAGTGCTCAAAATCTTAAATCGAGCGTTCATTTCAAACTTCTGCGGTTTCGAGTGAATTTGCAGATTCTTCCTAACTCCTATATATCTCCCTCTGCTCTCTCATTGTTATTTATTATTTAATTATTTATTTTAATATTTAGCGCTGCAAAAGATCTTAAATGAACTAAAAAATGTACCGTGAAATGTAAATAAAACACTGAGTTGATGGGCCGCGAAATCCGTATGGGAAGCGGCCGTAAACTACAATTTCAATCGAATTACCAGTCCATCCTATGGTCTTCAATGTCATCATTTGTCTGAATAACGGGGTAATCTCTAACGAAGCATCAAGTCAAGCTGCTGTCAAATAAATATTTATCAACAAAGATTTTCTCCCATTCTGATATACTTTCAGAACACCAAAAATATAATTATATTCTAGACTGTTTGTTTTGATATTGAAACTATTTGTCAGGCCGATACTCAATATCGGGATTATGTAATATCTAATTTCAGTGGTCAGATAGTAAGACGGTTATTTGTCAGGCCGATACTCAATATCGGGATTATGTAATATCTAATTTCAGTGGTCAGATAGTAAGACGGTTAGAGTATCCGTCTTTAACCGGTGTCAGGACATTTCGGCACGCGACATTTGGGCAAGTGATATTTCGGCACGCGACATTTTTCTACAAAGTGAAGGGTACAACATTTCGGCACCCCTTTTTGTCAGATAATTTTTTTTTTCATATGTTCAACATATATAAACATACCGTTTTAAGGGTTACCAAGTTGTAGGTTATCATAGTTGCTCACGATTATCCGTGACATTTCGGTAACTTTTTTCACATATTAAGGTGAGGTTGATTGATTGGTGAGGTTTTTACTAGTGATAGAATATTTATATAATGCTTTTTGCTTTATGAGAAATTCACAACATTTCTAAACCCAACTGCTTATGTGAAAAAAGTTGCAGAAATGTCGCAGATATTCGCAGTGAAACATTTAAAACTTGGTAACCCTTAAAATAGTCTATTTAAATGTCAACATATGTTAAAAAAGATAAGAAAATCGTAATTTATAATATGATTTGGCTCGTTAAAAAAAGTGCCGGAATGTCGTACTCTTCACTTTGTGCCGAATGTCGCGTTCCGAAGTGTCGCTGTAAGCGAATTCGTTTAATCATAATGATTTTTTTTAATTCTTTCCAATTCTATACAAATATTAATCCTTTGTCAATCTCAATGTAACAGTCTTATCCCTGTCCTCACCATTTCATGCTACCTTATTTTTATTTTCACAAATATCCACAGTACCCATTTTTCTTCAATTGCCTGTTTTAGATAGAAAGAAAGGTTCAATATTAAAACAATCAGAAAGTACACTAAGAGAAAAACAAACCAACGGACAAACACGCATTTCCCAACTGTCACCAAAGTGGTTCCATAAGAAAGCATTCTGGCCACACATGGGTTAATAATATTAACATTATATATGTTATTTGTTTGATGCCGACAGCATACATGTATTTGAGAAAAAATACAAACTATATAAACCAGTTACCGGAACAGAATGAATTGAGTTTAATATGGTCAGTTTAATACGGTGCCGGGTATATACCGGTAGGCCTGTTATCGACGGTTTAACAGCCTACACGTATGAGCTACCATCATTCAAACAGTGTGTGGGCGTGTCCTAGTGTGACGTCACTCAGGAGGAACTACTTTCGATCGTTTTTTCTCCAGCAAGTCAGAGCCTTAGAAACTCTATAGAAAACCATCGAACGAACGCAATGGTTTTTTCTTCGTTCGTTTTTTCAATGGTTTTTTTGAAAAAACGAACCAACGATACACCCATCGTTCGTGGCATGGTTTAAACCATGGAAACACGAACGTTAAATGGGAACGGCCCCTAAGTACTGTCCGGTCCATAATCCCATAACCTAATTTAAATAATTGCATTAGCGCCAAATTAAAAGAATGAATAATAGTATACATACAGCTAGGCTAATTTCCTACATGAGGGAAGCGGTCAAAAGTTTTTAATACCGGCAAGACATCATGATGTTCCAGAAATATCAAATCCGTATCTCTGATAAGTATTCTTAATTAATGATTTTCGTCGTAAAGTCGTTATCTACAGTATGATATATCTGAGCCTCGCTTCGATTGTGACTGTTCATATGAACACTACGAGGATCTTTAGTATAATTTCTTGTAAGCATTACAGCCTGTGCAAACTATTCCATCTCGTCATTCAGATGTTCCGTATTTATTGATTGCTGCCAGAGCATGGGCCCTACCCGAAAATTCCACTCTTTGGAAAATGTGCTCAATTTTCCTCGTTAGAAAGCGAAATATCTATGCAAGACATATGGCGAGGTACCAGCGCACGTGACATGATTATCCCCGCTGGTCTGCCGGTCAGACGAAGGAGCAAAACGTTCACCAAAACGCCAGTGGAGCCGACTCTTGATCGGAACAATCAATGCCGTCTCTCAATCGGCACATCTACTTTTACGTAGAAGGCGAATGCCATAGTGACCTCTCAATTTTTAACAAGAGCTCTCCGTGGTATCCTGATTGACAATTGGGGTGATATGCAAGAGGTGGGGAAAATTGACGACATCTGGTGACTAGAAAGCAACCAATATGACTCTAAAGGAAAGTATTCGTCGACACCTATACGGTGGATTCTCAGACGTAGACTTAGTATCTCTTCCGAGTATTTATTGCTGATGTTCATGTGGAGACTATGTAATATCCACACGGCCCCTAGCACTGGCTTAAGCGGAATTAGATACGCTAGCTCGGGAGCTGTGATGACAGATCAGCTTAAACAACTCAGCTGATGTTAATCGATGAGCATCACGGCTGACAAATCGCCGTATTGTATGCAGCGGTAATCTGAACAAGATACAAATGGCAATGAAGACACACTCAATCCATTCGTCGAGAAGGCTCGTGATGAAAATCCCTACTTTTAACTACAGGAAGAGCAGCCGTGGAAGATTTCAAGACTGACCCCCTACAGTTTCCTGAGATTGTCAAGAAATATTGTGAGGATTTCACCTAAGAATGTTTTGCAAATTCTGCAAGATTTGATAAAGCCATTCCGCGTCGCAAATTCCCTGTCCTTGCTACCAAGATCAAGGTGACAGTTAATGACAAAAAGAGAGAAGCATTGCAAGGGAAAAGAGATCTGCTTGGAATTAAACGCAACATGAAAAGGTTGATGGAAAACAATGAGGGCGTAGTGACAAGAAGTCCCATGACTCCAGCTACAAAAGTAATGACTGCATATTTCTAAATCATCACAGGAACCAAAAGTTATTCCTGTGATGATTTATATCCCAGCGATGCTTTAATCGTGGATGTGCATGTGGACGTATTGAATGAAATCGCCACACTGACTTTAGCACCCTCTTGAGTGGTATTAGATAAAATATTCAGGGCGATGATGTAATAGCCCTATCAAGTCATCTGTTCGAAAATGATTAACTATGTGGTCGCCGGAAAGAAAGCTCCTCTGTCATGCAGCTAACAAGCACATCTCATGAGCTCTTCTTATGGCAAACCCAAACTGGAGTCGTTTAATGTAGCTAGGTATGTGCTCTTCCAGCACTTTGTCCCACCTCCGGACAGAGAGAACGGAACAAACCCGAGCAACATTTCACCATGCGACATTGAGAAAGTGAAGCATACTAACTTGGCCGCATCGGTATGGAAGAATGCCCTGATAGTAGATCACCAACCCCGGTTTCAGAGAAGAATGGTTTGGTATTAGCAAATGGCAACTATGCCATAAAGTGGCACTGAGCGAAATAGATCCCTGAGGAGGTAGGCAGAAACGGAAGTGGATGGTAAAGTAGAGTACAGCTCTTCATCTAATGACAGTGATTTGAACTTGGACTAATCGGTGTGACCTTTCGGCGCGTTTAACAACATTATTTTGACAGCATAAACCTTTCTTGTGGTAGATACTAATATTGTTCATGCTTGCTGTGAGTGTTGATGTCTTTCCCTAAAGCAGAAACTTTCATAAACAAATACATCTAAACCGAACGGTCTAACATAGTCAATGTTAGACATTGGTATAAAAATCCTTTGTCATTGTCTGCCAGTGGAGTACTGTAGTTAGGGAGAGGGATTGATGTTATTCAATTCTCCCATGATTGTGTTATGTTATGTGGACAACTGTTGGCCGTTGTTAGTAGCATCAGACTGCTAAGCTAATTCCATATAGATATACATGGCATGCATGTTGTTAAAGTCTGATGGGGATCAAGGAATCCCCTTATATGGGTATTGTATTCCAATCTTTGCTTACAATAAAGTGATTTTGAGTAATTTCAAGCTCACTTGATCACTATGCAATCACCGGGCTATGGCAATGAGTTTATCTTGTTTGCGTTTGTATTTTAACTGCAACGTGTGTACCGCTAAAACGTCTGATTTTACTGGAGTGCTAAAATTGTTGGTAGGAGAAACATTATAGTGAATTATTCCATACCAGTGTCTAGAATCACTAGATACAGATCACCGTTCGGAACTTTTCTGCATAAAATAAGGACTAATGTGTGGTATTAGGACAACGAGAATATCTGAATGGAGGAAACATGAAAATTCAACCCATATTTTAGTGTGATTGACGGTCTCGAATGTTGTGTCGTTTTGAGAAGTGTTGTTGCATTTCTAACAAATGTGTGGATTAGACCGCACTTTTGAATAATTTCATACAGAATGTGACCCTCAAAACAATACAGAATGCGCTTTCGCTCAGAACGTGGCAGCCTTCACCACCAAGACGAGCATGTTCGGATTCAGAACGACATTGTAACTTAGACAATATTCTAAAAACGTTTGACCCCGAGGTCGCATTATGGGTGCCCTAAATCTTGGACTTATAATACATTGGCGGAAGATGGACTTGGTATTCATTCAATTATGAGAACGTCATCTATTTTCCAGCTCTACGATGTTCTAGAGGAATGTTCCAGTGCGGTGGTGTACAGTGTATTCGGAGTATCCTGCGATGTGACGGTTTCTCTCAGTGCAACGACGGATCCGACGAGATAGGCTGTGGTGAGTTCTCATCCATTCATTGCTGAACATCTACGATGTACCTCATTTATTGACTAAATCTCCCGAACAATTTTCACCTAATCTTTTATACATGTGAGAAATACATAAACACTGTTCTAAATATCAAACGGGCGGCAGTGTAAATCTATCATCCATCAACAAGCATTTGTTCATTCTTGTTCTCGGATGTCGGATGTTCTCTCGTCGACTTTATGACAAAAGAGATGATTACAATTTCGACATCGTAAACTATCCCTTTCTGGATAGTAATATTCCAGTGGGACCTGCATATGGCGTATGCATATCTCGCTTAGTAGCATTTGCTAGATCCTGTGTTAAATGCGATGATTTTAATCAACGTCACAAAACATTGTTGCAGAAACTTATAAAACAGGGCTATTCCACCAAGCGCCTCCACTCAAAGTTTCTCAAATTTGGCGAAACATATCGCATGCTGATAGCAAAATACGAACGTAGCGTGCAAGATCTATGGCGCTACATTTCGTAACTTGTGTCTAATTCCGCTTAACCCGGGGCTAGGGGCCGTATGAACCCATGTACTTCAAGATCCTCATGGTACTCATATGAACAGTCACAATCAAAGCGTGACTGAGATACATCATTCTTTAGATGACGACTTTTTACAACGAATATTATGGATTAAGAATACTGATCAGCGATACGGATTTGATATTTTTGGAACATCATGATGTCTTGCCGGCATCATTGAAAACTGTTGACCGCTTCTCTCTTGCAGGAAACAAGCCTATGTTTATGTATGCAATGATTGTCTTTTTGAATTTGGTGCTAATACTGTTATATGGAATATGGAATAGGTCTTTGGATTATGGACGCGGATATTCTCTAATGGACGACGGCTGGATTATGAATGACGGACTAGACGCTTGTAATTATGTCAGTACCTCTTCCCACTTTCCTTACATGCGTTGTAATTGTCAGACCGACTGAGCTTTTTGTACCGATAGAAACAAGCGAGATGTACCCGCATCGACTACTCATAGCACAGATGTTATGACATTATTGCATGGGTAAGTTTTCGCATCACTCTGTGTCCAAGAATTGCTTAGTAGGGCAAAGGGCAAAAGCACAGCAAAGGGTCTACATATGAAAATACGGCGACTGTATTTGACCGGAGGTGCAACAGAAATACAAGGTATATGGTATGCGTATTGCCGCTAATGAACCCACTCGCACTTAAATAGGGTGAGTGTGCGGATGGAATTTAACGTCCCATTCAACAATGTTTCAGTTATATCGCGGCGAACCAACTAAGCACCACCCAGCCAAGTTGCGTTCCTGCTACTTCAGAGAAGAAATATTTGAAGCAGCATGGAACCAGACACCCACCACCCACCCCAAAAAGCACCGAGGACAGCACACAAGACACGGACAGGACGCGTACATGCTGCAATGAAGACAAGGGATATTACAGTGCTAGTCATCACATTATCAAGTTCCGCTTGCTTCTCAGAAAAATACATTGAGGCAACAGGAACCCGTATATGGCAACTGAATGTCGAACTACTCAATCATGATTTTGGCCGACGCCTCAAATGTAAGAAGAAATCGGAAGTAACTGCCGTTTTAACCGCGAAGGTGTCCAGGACAACAAGAATACCATTTTGACAGTTTCAGACACGACCATCGTAAGACACAGGTCACCAAAAACATCCATTGTATCCGCAAGTAAATTTGTATTGCGTTTGGTTCAGCGGCTTCATGAGATACATACATTTAGTTATACAGTCGCTGCTCCCTGAGAGCCTGGCAAATTTAGGAAACAAAGTAAACTGCGTTGATAATGATGATATCTCTACTATCATTGTTTCATCTGTAATCTCTCACAGTTGAATTATAGTATCCGTTTCGACGATTAGTCATGGATCTAGAAACGAGAGATCCTGAAGGATCTTGGCTCCCACCAGTGTCCGATAATTGTAAGCTAATGACAAGAGGATCTTTTTGTCCTTTGTTACTAGGAACAAACGACTGATTTGTGATTTTGTTCACAGAATTTCGAATGTGAGCGAAAAAGATCGAAAAAGGGACACTGGAAAACCCCAAGATATAACCTTTCTAAGTTTCAGGAATTTCAAGATTTCTAGAAACTGTACTTATGTCGGTTGTTATAGTACAAGAGAAATGAGCAAAGTTAGTCTGAAAGTGAATGTACATGTACGGAGGATCCTTCCTTTTCGTTTTGTAGTATTTTTATTTTTTGCACCTATCATTGGGTACTGGAAGCGAAGACAGATCATTTTGATACTTTGGCATGAGCTATGAAACATACTTAAGATTTTATAATTAGGAACGAATGCTAATTCTGTTCTGTTTACTGGGCTAGTTTGAGATATGTCTTTTAAGATACCATGCTCGAAAATAGTAAGACGGTACAATACTTAATACTGAAGGGACCCGGTCCGCGAAGTTATGTTGAAACTTCGAAAGTGTCTGAATGTTAATTATCTCCCTTGGATCGAAACATGCAGTAGTCTGCAGTATGCTCCACCGTTTGATCCGCCGGCTCTTCTGATGCAACGTCACAACTCGAGAATACCGTATTAAATTGAAGCGTAACTTGGATTTTCGAATCGGACCAAAAAAGGTAGCTTGCACATCTAGGCCCCATGTGGGAAAGATTTGAGAAAGATCCATGAAATATTTCCTGAGAATTTACGATAACAATAATTAAAGGGGAAATCCAAGATGGCCACCTAGCGGCCATATTGGATTTTCGAATCGGACCAAAAAAGGTATCTTGCACAACCGGGCCACAAGGGGAATCTGTGTACCAAAGTTTAGGAAGATCCATGCGGTACTTCTTGAAAAATTACGATAACAAATTTTCATTGCGAAATACAAGATGGGCGCCTGGTGGCCATATTGAATTTTTGAATCGGAAGGAAAAAGGTATTTTGCACAACTAGACCACAAGGGCAACCTATGTACCAAATTTGAGAAAGATCCCTGCAGTACTTCCTGGGAAATCACGATAACAAAGTTGCATGGGAAAATCAAAGATGGCCGCCTGGTGGCCATATTGTCTTTTCGAATCGAAGCAGAAGAGGTATCGTACACAACTAGATGACAAGGGGAACCTGTGTACCAAATTTGACTAAGATCCATGCAGTAGTTCCTTAGAAATTGCAATAACAATGTTTCATGGGGAAATCCAAGATGACCGCCTGATGGGCATACTGGATTTCGGGATCGGAACAGAAATGGTATCTTGTACAACTGGACCACAAGAGGAACCTGTGTACCAAATTTGAGAAAGATCCAGGCAGTACTTACTGAGAAATCACGATAACAAAGTTTCATGGTAAAATCTAAGATGGCCGCCTGGTGCCCATACTAGATTTTCGAATCAGACCAGAAAAGGAATATTGCACAACTGGACCACACGGGGAACCTGTGTACCAAATTCTAGAACGATCCATGCTGTACTTCCTGAAAAATGACGATAAAGCTTCATGGGGAAATCCAAGATGGCTGCCTGGTGGCCATACTGGATTTTTTAAATCGGACCAGAAATGGTATCTTGTACATCTAGACCCCAAGGGGAACCTGTGTACCAAATTTGAGAAAGATCCATGCAGTAGTTCCTGAGAAATCGCGATGACAAAGTTTTATGGGGAATCCAAGATGGCCGCCTTGTGGCCATATTGGATTTTCGATTCGGACCAAAAAAGGAATCTTGCACAACTAGACCCTAAGTGGAACCTGTGTACCAAATTTGAGAAAGATCCATGAAGTAGTTCCTGAGAAATCGCGATAACAAGAATTGTTTACGGACGAACGGATCACTGACGGAAAGTGACTTGAACAGCCCACCATCTGGTGATGGTGGGCTAAAAACACAAAACTGTATTTAACATGGTGATGATCAAACTGTCCATTGTTTCCTTTTCGCCGCAGTGGTACTCTCCCAGACAAAGACTCAAGTGTATAGTGATGGGCAGTTGATACCCCTTTGCTCGAGTGGTGCTAGAGAAAACGAGGAGGTGGCCTCGGCCATTTGTCTCTACTCAGGTTTCAGAAGATTGAGGTAAATATATATGCATCTTTTTGATCGTATAAAATGTAGCTAAAATCGATACATCAGTCCTGCAATTGGTGAAGGTTGTACCTCACCATAATGCCACTGTAACCCCGCGAACTCCCGCAACCCTCACATTAACAAAAACATTAACTATTCTTGAAATATATCATTCTGAATTGATGGGTAAAATCATTCAAATCGCCCTGGAATAAGAAACTGGGTCATCATAGGGCCAGAATTGGCCAGCACTGGACTGGCATCTGGGGAACACACACTCCAACAAAGAAGAAAGAAGAAAAGACAATATAAATGGTGACCCTATATTCCACTCTTTCTGTGGACAAGGATACACAAAATCAATTACTTTAGGACTTTAGTTTATCAAATTGCTTTTTAATCAATATCGAGATTCTTCCTTGTGATTGGGGAATTGAAAATGGGTGTTTCAACCGATTAATATATATCTTTATTCACCTCCTTCATAGGAGAAAATATACATACAAATTTTCACATGCATGTATATCAACAAGTTTTGACAGCGCGACAATAGATACGCGGTGTCAGTTCACCGCCGGTAAATCTATATGGTAATTAACAGTTTATACAGTTGGTTTGAAATATATATATATATCAGTACTGGCATCCAGATATTGCACGCGTCAAGCTACAATTTTATACATCAATTTAGAGTCACTGCATTTCGTACAATAAATAATTCCTATACTTGTACATTCGTGATATCATTTGACATGAATGTTGTCTCACATCATCGATGTTTTCTAAGGGAAAATCTATTCCCATCAATACTAAAAATTTAACAGATGGCTGAAGTGAACGAAATAATTTGTTTTCAATCTTACCAAGTAACAGCATACGTTCACTACTAAACCGTGAACACTCCATTACGAAATTAAGGCATTACATCCAGTTAACAGTTTGACCATTGTTCTACATGACCTCTGAAGATGATCGTATTTAGAAGATAGCTCCCACCAAACACACAGCTTATGTTGTGTCATAACACATCTGAACAACTGTAATCTGGGATAAAACCGTAGTTCGAATCCCCATTTCGCATGCTCAGCATTATCAATTGCTTCTTTGACAATTTTCTTCCATTCTGTTTTGGAAGGCCTAGTTCCATCTTCTACGATATTAGACAGACGGCTGTATAGCCCATACTTATTAGCTGTTTCCATTAATTGACCAACTATACTTCTCTTGCTATACACAACAGATGTCATTATAATGATATATCTTGCTGTAAATATGCGCTTGAATATGTTGTTTACTTGAAGAGATAGTATTTGCCATAAGAACAGTAGTTTCATCATATCAATATAGCTACCAATAGATCGCCAACCAAGCAATGGCTTTATTGCTATATCACATGTGTTCACAGGTAATCGCTGGATTTGCTTTGCTAGATTTTTGTGACTTTGTTCGTAAACCTCTATATGACTTCTACTTAAGTGTGTAACCTGACATCCATAGGTCATCGCGGGAACGCATATCGACCAGTACACTTTGGAGAACGTTGTGGGGTTCACCCCACGAAGGCGCAGTCCATCCGTCACAGTGGAATAGAATTTTCGACGTGCCGCACCCATGGCTGCTTCGATGACATCTTGATTACCGTTATCAGAATCTCTTATGATAACTAACTGCGGACTTTTTCGTTCTGAACAAGAACCGCCAGTTACAACTGTAACCGTGGGCGGTGGAGAGGAGTTTGTCAACACACTTCTCAAATAACGATAAACAGGCTATATCATCTAGAAACGACGGCCATGTACAGTTAATATCCCGTATCTTACAGCCACAGTTACTGGAACATAGCTCCTTAAGGATATCACCAATAAAATACATATATAGTTTCATGGACAGAACCCCACCTTATTTAACACCTTGTTCTACAGGGAACCACCGGACACTTTTCCATCTATTAGTAAGGCATTTGAACATCCTTTATAAAATGCACGAAGTAATCTCCATAACTTTCCGTTTAATCCCTTTTTATACAATTTATAAAATAGGCCATCTAACATACAGTATCAAACGCTTTCTTCGTATCTAAAAAGTTATATATACTTTGTTCCCATTTTCATTATTGTGAGCGATGGTTTCTTGTAACAGATAGGAGATGTGCAAACACGAGCAGGCATGTTGACCAGCACCTTGAAGACAACACAAGGGCATGACACGGCCAAAAAAACTTTCGGCCCTGTTTAAGATAACCTTGCCAAACACCTTACATAATACAGACTGCAATGTAATGCCCCTATAATTATCCATTTCGAGGGAATCTAGTTTACCACCCTTAAAAAGTACTACTATGATGCCTTTCTTAAGTAAATCGGGGACATGTTCAATGGATACCAAGCAATTAAACAGTAATGACATGAGATAGAACAATCTCGCATTCCCATATTTCAAGTGTTCATAGGTTATATTGTCCAGACCCGCTGCCTTTCCTGTTAGTAACTTCTGATACACAGAATTAGATTAATAAAAAAGACTGCGTTTGTTTTGTGGTTTCAGGTAAAAACAAGATTTTTAGCAAAAGATAATGAAAATTACTGGATTTTCTGAATAATTCAATGTAAAAATTCGTCTTATTTAAATAAATAACTTGTGGACGCAGTATCAGCCATGAAAGCTGTGTCTAGAGATCCCTGATTGTTGATCATGATCACTGATGAAAAGGTGTATTGAACCTTCCTCGTAAAGTCGTTGAATTTTGAATGAACATTAACAGAAGCTATATTATAGTTTGAATTTTCTTCCAACTTACCCCCCAGGTCAATGAAAACACGGAATTACTTTTTGAAACTTTCATTCCACCAATCAAGTGATTTAAAACGAGGAGATACCCCATGATGCACGTGTTTGCATTCTGAGGTTCGTATCGCTAATAAATGTTATTCCTGTTCTTTACTCGAATTAGCAGAAGATAATCCTGGATCGTTGGTCAAAATAGGAAACTTGGAGAAGCTGGTGTGAACATGGTTGATATAGGCCTATGTATTGTAGATATATGTTGAGATTGTCTGTTTACTGCGTTCTCTTTAACTTTAACATAATCTACATTTGCAGTTCTGTCAAATTGATCGCGGGGTTGTCGATTCCGCTGGGTGTAAGTTTCATCCGAAATGGGTCAGCACCTGGCTACTTGAAGAACCTCGCGAGTGTTAGAAGGAGGTGAGTGATTTGTTTCGTTTCAATTTCATCAAGGTTTTTTGGTTGTTTTGGGAAGAAAAAGTCATATTATACTTAGGTAAACTTGTTGTCTGCATAACATATACGTTAATTTCGGGAGGTACACTAGCCTTTCGAATACTTCAGTTGTGCCATATGTAGACTGGGAACCAGCATATCCCGAGTAATGAGAGGGCAAGATTTCGGGAGGAAATCGGCAACGGACTTAATTTTGTATTCGGCCTTGAGGTTAGCTTAAAAATTGTTGCATGCACCTACCTACCAAACTTCAGATCAGTAGCTTGAAAACTGTGCGATACAGTCCGGACACGAGTGAAACTACGTTTAGAATTGCCGAGATGAGGAGGGTGTGTCTGGTTGCCATGCAAATGGCCCACATCAGCAAAAGCAAAACATGACACGTCTCTCCCTAATGCACCTACCTACCAAACTGCAGATCAATAGCTTGAAAACTGTGCGATATATGGTCCGGACACGAGATAAACTACCTTTACAATGGCTGAGATAAAGAGGGTGTGTCTGGTTGCCATGGAAATGGCCCACAGCAGCAAAAGCAACGCATGACATGTCTCTCCCTAATGCACCTACCTACCAAACTTTAGATCAGTAGCTTGAAAAGTGTGCGATATATAGTCCGGACACGAGAGAAACTACCTTTACAATGGCTGATATAAAGCGGGTGTGTCTGGTTGCCATGGAAACGGCCAACATGAGCGAATGCAACGTATGACACGTCGTCCCCCTAATGCACCTGTGACCCACCAAACGCCGGGTCTGTAGTTTGAAAAGTGCGCGATATTCAGCCCGGACACGAAATGGACGGATGGACGGACAGACAGTGCCATCCCATAACACGTCCGCTTTTTTCAAGCGGGCGTATCAAAATAATTATAAAAAAAAATTCATCAGAATTCGGTCAGCTCAGAACTTGCTGGTAACAATGTCCTAATGCACGTTCATGCCAAAAATCAAGGTTCTAATGTGAACGGTTCTCCCTCTTTTGGCGACGAAAGAATTCGGATGGACTGACTCACTCACTCATTACCGGACAATTTTAAAATGGTAGCCTACTTCGTAGAAAAATCTAATGTACCTGACATTTAACCGGTGCCCTGAAACTTAGTATGGGAGCTCAGACGGTGATTTTGCTCACCCTTTATTGCCCCAACGATGTCACCGTTCAGCGCCAGCAGTTTCCCCCTAGCTAGGTGTTCAAGTGAGAAGAGCGTGTTCATCAAATATATCGCCGCTGGTCTTCCATCACCCTGAGCAGAGTTGGTTCGTCTCTGTTGGCGGTTTCAGTCTTCAGGAAGGTGCATTCACATAGTGACTTGTTCATTGCCTGGTGATACTGGTCCTGGTATACGAACACACCACTTCCAGGTGACAGCTCAACCATCTGAAACAGAGTATAAACATTTCAAAGAAAGAATGGTAAAAAGTACACCTCCATAAAACATGTACCAATGTACAAAATCACAGGATACAGGCCTTGCTGATTTATCAATTAATTTGCTAACAATGGACACATATACTCTCGGATATCACGTCACCTTATGATAAACATTAGTATAGTGTACTCATTGTTTTATCAGCATGATTAGCCCCTAATTCCACCAGTACTAATTTTTTTTCCTTGGCGAGATCCAGAGTTGTTGCCCTTGAATTTGTCACCTAGATGGGTTTGCATGTTCAATGAAGGCGGTCATATTTTCTTGTTTTGGAGTTTGAGGCATAAACTAACTACATACAACCAAACCACATACCATCCATGGCCGAGAATGAAATACCTATTATTAAGCTGTTCTAAATTAATATTCTGTTCTAACAGTGAATATCACAATCAGAATGACTCAGTTGCACATTATTGAGAGAACAAAGAAGAGCCCCGGTCCCGTCTCCGCTGATCTGTGACTTCACTTGAGCGGCTACAGGGTTATATAATTTCACTTTTCCCTATCTCTTGACCCTGGAGAGTAATTTTGACTCGTGACAACTGGCATAATTTGTGAATATGACAATCAGAATGACCCAGTTGCACATTATTGAGAGAACAAAGGAGAGCCCATATGTTCACTGATCTGTGACTTCAGTTGAGCAGCTACTGGGTTTATATAATTTCACTTTTCCCTATCTTTTAACCCTGGAGAGTAATTTGAACTCCTGATAACTAGCATAATTTTATACATATGAACTATATTTTCCCAATATTCAAGCATAATGACATATTTTTCGAATACTGGGAAAATATAGTAGCACATGTATAAAATTATGCCAGCTATCACCAGTTCAAAATAGTCATGGTTTAACAGATAGGCGAAAGTGAAATTATACAACTCAGTAGATAATCAACTGTTCTCTCAATGATGTGCAACTGAGCCATTGGATTATGGACGCTGATATTCTTTAATGGACGACGGCTGAATTATGAATGACGGACAGATGCTTGCTATTGGGCAGAAATTCTAGCAGCATGACAAACCTAGTGTGTCAGCTAGGATATAAAATCTACTGGTCAAAGTATCTCATTTTGCTAGATTTGGACAGTCTACTAAATTTCCTTTCTTCCTATCCATCCCATGTTAAATTTTCAAATTCTTGTCTGTCCAAATTTGAAATTGTCTGTCCGTTGGGATATATCTCTGGCTAAATCCTGTTAATGAGAAAAGACAAATTTATACTTACACTATACTGCTGTGCCATTGACAGAGGTAAGACCCCAGGTTTGGGTTTTGAATATCCTTCTGCCTCTGTTACTTGTACTACATGTAAGTCAGAATCTGCTAGATGAATATCAAAAGGCAATTAATGAATTAATATAAAACTTGATCAACATCGATAAAATATATATTATTGTATCCTATCAGTTGACATCAAAACTGAGGAATCACCTACTCAACTTGCTCAAAAATCAAATCATGATAGTAGAAATAATTATAGACATGACACACCTCCATCTTTTCCGACATATGGAAATGCCAGCAGTTAACAGACCAGGCTGTTAAGGAAACATGGGGTTATCGGACAATACGCACGAAAAGGACGAATAGCCGATCACACTATTCAACATTCTCAATGGATTCATAACCACTTCAAGTTTCATTCCTGATGATTTTCAAAAATGGATTACAGAGACATCACACCCCCTCAAATCAAGAGTTTTGGGGGTGTGGATGGTGGTATTACAGTGAAGTGTCGAAATATGGGGTCTCTATACATGTATATAACCCCATGCTTTATATAAAAATACACAAGTTCATAAAGTTAGACCGCGGTTCGTAGTTCATTAGTCGAGAAAACCAGCAATTATTTCCTCAGCTACATGTATGGAAATCTGTAGTTTGAGTACTGAGTACTTTGAACTCCAAACTCTGTATAGCAAGAGAAAACGCCATGCTCTATATCTTTGCATATTCATATCCCAAATCTGATGCAAGGGGCGCTGCTATGGGCGCTGTTATGAGTCGCTGAATGACTGGGCCCGAATAACGTACTACAAACAGCGGTCTAACTTTAAGAACGTAAAATGCACCAACGTCTGAAATGCACTGGTTGAAACGAGAAATAAACGGTTTACATGTACCTCCAAACAAAATACATCAGCATGTTCTACAATTGACACTGTATATTTCCGTCGTCAAATTAGTTAATTTGTACAATTTTATACCTTTGCCGAACGATTTAAAATTCAACCTGACTGTCCATTCAAGTTGGCACATCGAGATGATGGTGTGCTTCTTTCTTAATTCTGATCGGTCAGTCGTGACACGCCCCCGGCAAGAGAGGTCACACACTGATCAGCTGTCAATCAGAATTGAGAAAGAAGGGGACCATCATCTCATTGTGCCGTTTATTTCTCGTTTCACCCAAAGTGCGTTTCAGACCTTGGTGTATTTTTATATAAAGCATGGAGTTATATATAGAGACCCCATATTATACACTTCACCCTAATACCATAGTCCACACCCGTAAAAACACTTTGAGAGCCTGTGAGATACACTGATCAGTTCTTCGAGGTTATCAAACCGGCCCACTGCAGCGTTGGGCATTGTAGATCATGTATTGATCTAGATAATATATCCGAGATGTTTTTGGCAATATTTCGGAGACAATTTATCCGACGATATTGAAACTTCACACAGTAGATAATCTAAAAGTACTATTTTTTTCCAAAGTATCACGAGAATCCTTCCAGTAGTTCTCCATAAATCTCGAAAACAAATATTAGACTTGTTGGGAGATTTGTGCGTTATGTTTTGTAGTCATGACGTCAAGCATGCATGTTATAACATTGGCAGATCAACATCATCGTGGACCCAAACAAACATGATAGATATTGGTAATCTTCGTCAATTCTTAACAGATTTTAATAAGATACGGGGAAAAATTTGTATTTTTTAGTTGTGTGAAGTTTTAATGCTGTACAATAAATTCAATTGTCTCCGAAATATTGACGAAAACGTCTCGGATATATTATCTGGGACAGACAGTACATAACATTCTTCACCTAGTTATAGATACTTACCGGTACTTGCCAATCGTTGCCTGGTAATTCCGTTGTTGTTGTTGTTGTTGCTTTGTTGTTGTTTTTCAACTTGTTGTCCAAACAACATTTCTCTTCTTCACTTTCGTCGTGATACTACGCCCTATGGTATCAATAATGCCTTGTAATCCTACATCTCAACGACCGTACATTAAGAATTTGACACACAAACGCAACTTGGCTGGTTGGAACACAAGAATATAAACTTTTCTGTTACACGGAGTGCCACGTTCGCATCAAAACTTGACAAAATTTACCGATACAGCAAAACGCAGAAGTAGCCTGGTTCCCTAGCAAAGATGTATATGTAAGTAATGTAACATTAATTTAGGGTACCAGGCACAGCGACTCCAAACAAAAGATCGGCTGTTCTGTCAATTACGGTGTCGTAATAGCCATCCGCGCAACTGTTTTTTAACCCACTGAGGTCTAGCGGGATTATTTTTAAAAAATCCCAACTGATACTTGAGATAAATTTCCACAGCTTGGCGAATTAAAAGATAGTACATCTGTTTAAATTATGTGTTAAAATGGGAGATGAACTATTCTCCGCGGGATGTTTTTTTGCCATTTACTTCTGTGTTAAACTTAGGCTTTTCAGAGGGAGGAAAATCCCCCAGTGACGTCATTGTACTAACACAATTCTCTCTCTCTCTCTCCACTGGAATTCTCGATGGTTTGTCAACTGAGTCTAGATATAGTTGTTATGAGAATTAATTAAAAAAAAATTAAATCGCTGTTTAATTCACTGTAAATCAAGGTATGAAAGAAAACTAAAACTGTGATTCTTAGGTTTTGCCCTGCTTCAATGGAAATGACTTGAGTCAAAGCTGAGAGACAAAAATGTAGGAAAAGTAAAAAAAAAAAAAAAAAAAATAATAAAAAAAAGTAAAAAAAGTAAAAAAACGGAAAAAATAATAATAATAAAAAAAGTAGAAGGAAAAAAAAGAAAATCATAATTTATTAAAATACGTATGTAGGCATCTACCACCAAGTATCCCTCAAGCCAGGGAATGTGTTCCTTATGAGTCGTGTTTCATGAAAGTGTCCCCAGATAAAGGTGGACAATAGTCTGTCTGGGTACAAGAATGAGTATGGAAAAAAGGCTTTCAATCATGTCAATACGGTTACCGGTATCGTATATAAAAGCAAAAGCAATATATCCTTACACGAAAGTCCGACCTCTGTTTACACCTGTTTTCTTTGCAAACTCGGAGTCGGACCTGTCAAAATGTACAATACTTGTCAAGATACTGTCCAGCGGTACAAATGTTAATGTTACGAAATGCGTCTCACGTTCATTTTGTTGAAAATTAACAGGTTGATAAGGTATAAGAAGGTCACAGATTTGGCTAGAATAAATGTGTAAGTCTAGGAGGTACCAACAAGGTACACCCCAAGTTGTAAAATTAACCAAGTTCATAAGGTGCCAAGAAGGTAAAGGGCTATTTGAACACAATTCCAGGTCTGAGAGGTACCATCAAGGTACAGTTCAATTTGATGAAAATTAAGCTAAGTTGATAAGGCACCATGGAGGTACTGGTACAGACTTTGCCAGGTACTGGTCAGGTATATACCTTCTCAAGGCACACCTACCGAACCTCAAGAGGTACTGTTGAGGTATATACCTATTGAAGGTACAATAAGTCATCTCGGTTGTAAGGTATCGTTTAGGTACACTCTAAAGTGAAGGTACAATTGAGGCACATCTAAGGTACCAGACAGGTATATACCTCTTAAAGGTATATACCTTGCTACTGTGAGGGTAAGGCCTTGACTTCGTATGCAGCTCGAGGCATCAGCTCCGACTATAAGCATCCTGCCGTCGCCCACAGAATAATCTGTGTCAATAATCGAATGATTATTTGGGTTCGACAGTTAACCTCATTTCGACCATACATAAGATATACAATTAAGTATTAAAGTTTCCGGGCAGAGAGAAGCTGTCAACAATTTTCAGTGTTGGTCACAGAAAGACGTGCTTTATTATCTCGGACAAGTATTCCTTAGTCCAAGTGAATTTCCACATCGTCTTCTCGAGTCCTATTTATCTCGGTCTCGCTTCATTACAGCACCATGTATATGTAAAATACATCGCGTTTAATTGCCCCTATCTCTGCGTTTAACAGAATTGGACACTTTATAAAACGTAGTACCATAGCACCGGGATAAAGTTCCCTTTTATCTTTCAACAGATCCTGTTCGCCTGTGTTAGTGGAATGCAACGGAGAAGGTACGTGGACCGCCTAGCGTATAGCTACCATACATGTGAAGTACAAAGTTATCAAAACTGCAATAAGAAAGGGGCGACGACTATATGCTTTGCCTTATGATACTTTGATAATTCTACAACATATACAAGACAACTTCTTAAAATCCGTGTTCAAACTATATTTAAAACTTGGAAGTTACCAAGGAAAGCTAGAAAACAGGACCGTTGAACTAGTTACCTGAAAAGCAACGAAATATAATTGACTAGGCTTTAGAGACAAAATGATTCAGAAATTAAATGACTAACTTCTCGATGCGTAAATATAACTAAGATAATTCATTACAACATGTCTTTGCCAATAGCTTTTTAACCAGTGCTTCAACATTTCCGTGTTCAGTGGAACAGTGTGGGAAACCAACGGTGCCAATACACAGCAATTACATCCAGTATGGCAGAGAGGCATTTCAGGGTCAGTGGCCATGGATGGCTCATGTGAAGAGGGAAGACAAGATTGTGTGTGGAGGAACTCTGATCAACAGTAATTGGCTCATGACAGCTGCTCACTGCATCGAGTAAGAATCACATTGACTGCATGTAAAATGTATTCCCATGGACTTTAAACTCAAATGTGACGACCTCAGGAGGTAATTTGGAATAGGGAAATGACGAATATCGCTAGCTTCAACGCATTTCTGTGTTATTTGAATACCCGAGCATCATTGCATCATTTTCAGACTGAACCAGTCAATTAAAACAATATTGGTTAGTTACTTTTTGAGATGAAATCAGATTTTTCGTGGGGAGGGAATGGGGGAACACAGTGGCCAAACTGGCATGTAACCAGCTATACATCAGCCGTTTGTTCGACATTGACAGCAGATTCCGTCTAAGACAGTTCCATATACAATTGTTCACATATTGATCTACGATTTTATATGCGGTTTTTCAGAGATTTCTCAGCAAGCAGCTTCAGAGTGATCCTCGGGTCTCACAAAATTTCGAGTGACGACGCTGTTCAACAAGAGTTTTCAGTGAGCCGTGTTTTTGTTCACCAAAACTACACAAGTGTGGGGAGTGGAGATGACATCGCCCTGTTCCTGCTTGATGATGTTGTGGATTTCAGCAAGTATATCCAGCCCGCATGTCTTCCCCAATCAGAACTCAATGAACGACAGGTTTGCTACGTGACCGGCTGGGGATACACGAAATACAGTACGTTCTGCGTGAAACGATTTTTGTTCGCTAAACACATAATTCCTCTCGTCGGTATGCAAGGATAAAAGGAATGACGTCTTTTATCAAGTGGCGGCATAAGTGTGTCGCTGCAGAATTATCGCAAAACACATTACAAATATGATTACACTGTCTGATATTGACAAAACTGTTATTTTATATATTCCCTCTCCAATGTATTATAATACATAGTAAATAACTTTGTTCTCCAATGAATCACATGTCGTTAATCCGGGACAATTTGAAAATTGCGTCCCTCAGTATGGATGTTGAAAACGACGTTAATCCTACTCACTCACTCACTCACTCACTCACGTCTCCTCAAATTATTAGTTATCTTAATGTTGAACAAATCCTACGTGTATTTGATGCTGATTCCTATAATGGATTTGCTAATGAATAAGGAGCAGGGACGTTAATTTAATTCTCCCGTGCGTTTCATTATATTCATTATAGACGAGACGTAGGGTACGTTCTTCCGTTTTCTCTAATTTATTAGAATCAGTCTTACTGCAGTTATGACAGACAAGGCTGGCATAAACCAGGGATAGACGAAAGCCTTAACAAAAGACGTTTGACGTCCGTGTTCAAAATATTAAATAACACTTTCAATGAATAAAGATATCTTCCGGCTATCTGGCAAATCGCAGAAATATGCTGTTTAAAACTTAGCGATATGTCCATATTTAATCCTGGAAATTTGACGTAATCTTCCCATGGAAGTGGATACTCCTGACTGGATATATAGGTCTAAATTATCTTCAGTATCAACACTGCAGTTTATGAAGAATTTGCTTGCATCCGATAACAAATACACTTCAAGCTGCTATCTCTATCTGTATAGTTTCGGTCATAACTCTGGTATCATCCCCTTCATAATTCACCAGATTGAATGGTTCTACCAAGTAAACTATATATAATTTTTTTTAAAAAAGGAATAGAATAGGTTCTAAGATAGTTCCCTGGAGCACACCGCTTACAAATCTCCGCCACTAGCTAACTGTGTTTCCAAATTTGAAATCTGAGGGAGATAAACTCTAACTCTACTCTAACCTATGGGAGCGCCACAAGGTCCACGTCATTTGCGGAAAGTTTTGCCAGTGGGAGGTCAAAGCACAGGCCGTGCCCTGGACAGTAGTAAAATCAAAGCGCTTGTAGCACCGCTTCTGTCTGGTGATTGATCAACTGTTATCTAGCTTAATTAAAACATGCTTGATGTTGTGAGAGGGAGAGAAAATTAAGGTTTAACGTCGCGTTCAGCAATATTTCAGCCATATACACTGCCAGAAATACCCTACTTATTTAAGATAATGCCCTAAAATTTTCTTGAAATAAGATAATTTTATTCAAAATAAGTTGAATTTTAAGAAAATTTTAAAGATTTTTTTTTCTTGTTTAATTAAAATTTGGAGTGGGGTAAGTATATTTCACTTAAACAAGAAAAAAATAGGTAAAATGTTTAGGTAAAATATACTTACCCCACTCCAAAGTTTACTTAAACAAGAAAAAAATGTTATCTTATTTGAAGACAATTTTTGGGAATTATCTTAAATAAGTAGGGTATTTTTGGCAGTGTAGTGACGAACAAACAAAATCCCAAGTATTCAACTAAGTTATCCAACACATTAAAACATACACACATTAAAAGTTATGCAACGAACAAATAGTCTAAGATAGAGACTTCCTTCATCCGACTAAATAGATCTTCTAAAGTAGCTGCTCGATAAAAAAAATCTTTTACAATCTTAAAATCTATACAGTCGATAAGAATGTTTCATCGTGGGATCTTCATGGCATGGAATGCACATTGTAACTGGCTCTGTTTTGGTAAATCTTCGGGAGTTAATCGCGCATGGTCGATTCTACATCGCCTGATCATTACACATTAAAACAATATTACAGGTTTCGCTATGTAAAAAGATTAATGGTATTGAAACACATCATCTATACTTCACGCACAATTTGCCAACTTCCTAAGTAATGATAGAAAGCAGATAGTAAGTAGATTGATTGTCAATACTATATCCGTCTCCATCACTTGTTATTTTCTTGTATTTCTGTCGTGACTAAAATATAATGAATAGAATTATACTAGGATGAATTGGAAAGATATCTTGAAGGTATAATCTGAAACAGCTTTTATGTTGCAGGACATTGCCCCATTGCAGTCAGTATGTCGGCACCTCTTCCCACTTCCCTTATATGTGTTGTAATTAGCTTATGTGTATGCGAGTTTGCTTGTTGCTAGTATTGTCTTGGGAAATAATGAAATTATTCATAGACAATGGCTGTCTACTAAATCTCGGATCTGATCTTGATTACTGGTTTTGGATAATACACTAACAATAAACTGGTGGATAATTCTCATCGCTTATACACCGTAAAATCGTGAGACACTTTATGTGTTTTTAAGTAAATCACTAGTGTCTCAAAGTAAAACACTAGTGTTTTATTTTATCTGGAAAAGTGTTTATAATAATAAAGTGATTTATATTAAAACACTTTTCGCAAAAAGTGTTTCGGTTCTAAGCACTTTGTAAAGGTGCCAAGGTGAAGTGTTTTAGAATAAAACACGTGTGTCTTAGAATAAAACACTGGTGTGTTTTAGAATAAAACATTGGTGTTTTACTGGACTTAAAAGTGTTTTGTAGGTTTGTTTGAATTGACGGCTGGTAATTCAAATTTTATGTTGCTGGAGAGCTGTTTATATCTTATTCTAATTAAAACATTGACAAGTATTTCATATACTCGAATACTGTACGTTACTGGAAAACTGAATTACTTTGGATCTGTATTAACTTTGAACCGTAATATAGTAATAATAATAACAATAATATCTATCTTTACGACTATTGTTTTGGCAAATCTCTCATAACAATGAAAATAAAATAAAGCAGTCACAATCATGAATGTTGAACTGTTGAACACCCGACACTTGTGTAAATCCCCTGTATTTATTAATTTAAAAAACTTCAAAGACGTTTCCATAGGTCTAAATTTGCATGACTACCACATGAGAGCAATTATATAAGATTGTATCACCAGATATTTATTACTGTATGCAATTCTAGCTAGTTATCGTGTGTGGGTGACTTCGGTGCTCTCGCGGTTCGCTTGGGGCTCCAACAGACTGGAGGGGTCTCCCACAAATCAGTTGGACGGGGAACCAGAGGACCTATCGTTGAAAGCGCGATCTGAATTTGCCCGTTAACTTTCACGGACTTGAAGGAATTCAGCTGACGTGAGTCTACAGGGCTCTAGGTAGGTTTTAATTTAGCTGATTGTTTCTGCATGTGGCTAGAGTAGAACGGGATACTGTTTGCGTATATTTCAGACAAAATACACGTTGATTGAAAGTTGAATACTACGGTACCAACAACCACAACAACAACATGTTCCATGAACAGTGTCCTGAAATGCTATCTCTATCTAGTGTATATTACACGTCATTCAGTTTATCTAATATGAAAGTTACGTAGCGAAGTTTGCAAACTTTTATTATATGTTGCTTGCCCTTGCAATTACACCGAATTTCCTTTGTTGATCAATTTGAGGGCAGCACTTGACGGTTGACCCGAACACTGCACATGTGCCATTGGATAGAATGACCTTACCAGCTGTATGTGTGGGTGTGTCAGAGTGACCCTTAATACATATGACGGCTTTACAATTACATGTATGCTTGTGTCAGTCATGGGGACAGTGAACTTGGAAAGTCCTGTCATTTGTTATGTAGATATACGCCATTACATGAATACGAAGGAATAATTATCACATTCAGTTTGTAAGTGTTAAGAATGTAATTCCAATGCTTTTTTTGTCCATTCCTATAGAGATTGGTACTGCTGTGGGATCCAGAGAACAATGACAGGAGCACCATCATAGCGACTTCAATGCCTTCAACTACTGGTATGTAAACTGTAAACTTATCTCATTTATACTCATGTTGCAGACAAAAACGCGCATGGGTCCCTGCTTATCGCGACAAAATTGACGATGATTTACAGCCAGAAAAAAGTGACGGCGCATCACCTTTTCCATGGTGATCAGACCTGCCGGCTATCACTTTTAAAAGGTGATGAGTTAGAGCCATCGCCTTTAATGGTGACAACCATCACTCAATTAGGGCGATGATATTGCCTCATCACCTCAGACGTGATGGTCATCATTTTTAAAGGTGATCATAAAAAAGGTGATGGCTCTAACTCATCACCTTTTTGTTATCACCTTTTTTTCTGGCTGTGTTTGCTGAGGGGGGAGGGATCAACTTTTGGTGGATAAGCATCCTGGTATGCAAATCATATGCTTCAAGGTCATTATCTGTTTATAGTCCTCAAATTTTCGGGTGGTTTTTTATTTGCTGGTACCGGTAATGTAATAATATAGTTCCCATAGGTTCATTTGAATATATATATTTTTTTCAAAATGAAGATTATTTTATGAAAAAATGTCTTAATCATTATGTCATTTAAAATAGGTTTCCGGTGTATGTCAATTGCCAGCTACTCGACTGTTTACTTGTGTTACGAATTAATAATCCAGCATTGGGCGTTTTATGTTGCAGGATTCGACAGATGCAGAAGTGTAAAGTCAGTGGGATGTGTTTTTGCGGACTATGCTTCTGGATGGGGATTCATATGCCTTCCATTTCAAATTACACAGAACTTCCGAAAAGAACACAGACGGAATTGTTTCATGTGTGATGTTATATTGTGCAGGATACTCGTGCATTTTACGCAGGTCTTCCAGGGTGAAGATTTTTGATAGAGCTGAGTTACTAATATCCTACATGTTAGACTTGGATTTCACCAAAATATATCACTTTGCTCACCGCCTGTACATGTGTTCATGGGACGAAAGGCAAGTAACATTTGGGGAACAGTGTGGGAACGGGACGGTACGGGATGGCATGTACAGGTTTGTCTGATGTTGGTTTATTCTATTAGTTTTATACGGATGTCCATTTTCACTTGAAATTTTCTAGTATAATGTGTATTGAGAAATCTGATTTGACCAATGTAGCTTGGTGATTTTTTGCATGTTGATTCTGAATACAATTAAAAATGTCTCAATATCTTGAATGATTTAAAATAAATATATATTATGTTAAACTCAGTTTGTTTGTTATTTTATGTGCATGAATTTGAAAGTGCTTTGATTAGTGTTTTAATTATAAACACTTTTTCAAAGTGTTTTGATTATAAACATTTCAAGTGTTTTTAAAGTGGGGACAAGCTCATAAACGCTTCAAGTGATCTATTTTAAAACATTTTTGAGTGTTTAATTTTAAAACAGTTTAAGTGTTTTGTTTTGAAACACTTGAATTGTTTTGTATTGAGACACTTCAAGTGTCTTATTTTAAATCACTACTGTTTTAAGGTAAATCACTGCTGTTTTAAGGCAAAACACTGTATGTGTTTTAATTTCATATGTTTTTAAAGTGGGGACAAATATGTGATTATAAAGTGTTTTGTTTTAAATAACTTTCAGTTCACAGAGTAGGTGTCGTCCCGGATATCTTACAGCAGATTAAGGTGTTCACCTACAGCGGACGCAGTTGTAACCTCTTGTGGAGAGACGCGGGCATCCTTGACAGCATGCTATGTGCTACATCAGGCGGCCGATATTCACCAATCTGCAGTGTAAGACCTAATTTTTACATGCATACAACACAGTGTTGATGGTTCAGCAGGTGAGGGCATTTCTTTAGCTGGGTAATAGCAGTTGTACTTGTTAAGTTTTAGGCGACAGGGCGTTACGTTGCGTAACTTGTGTCCAATTCCGCGTAACCTGGGGTTAGAGTCCGTTTAAACATCACATGTTTGACATTAGGGTGTTCACATGAACAGTCATAACCAAAGCGTGACTAAGATACATCATACTATAGAAAACGACTTGGAAATTCATTTGGATAAACAATACTTTTCAGTGCAAGAGTCCAGTTAAAAACTGATACTCACACATGGGGTAGCAGTTTTAAACGACGAAAATTTAGAAAAAAACTGTCCAACCAATAAGGGTTATATCCACATCATTATTTTTTTAAATATCAGCCATTAGCTGATATATTTAGTAAACTATGTCATGCACATTCAAAATTGGTGCTAGGATCGTTTGATTATTGAAGCGAAAAATATTTTATGGACGACGGCTGAATATCGAATGTCGGATGCGGAGCTTGCTAAAAAAAATACCCACTTGATGGTACAAACGACATTTCTAATATAATATATAATGAGTTACAACAGGCATGACTGTCTCTTCTAAGATCAGTTAGCTCCTTGATTACAATCCATGTAGATACGAACATATCACATCCAGTAACCGGATCGTTCTCGGTTGATTCGTGGGTTTATTAACTCAATCGCGTGAGCCTTTGGCCCATAATAATTTTGCCATGGACTCTCCCGTGGTTATGCGATATCCTAACATGCTCCACCTTACAGCCGTGCGCTGATTGATCCAGACCGCTTGTTGTGACCTCTTTCATTCACGTGCTGAACGAGCGACGTCTCATTCTTGTGACGCAGTGCTACAAAGCTGAGCGACGATTCATTTGATTCATTTACTGCGCAGTGGGTGGAGATCACACGGCATCACAGGAACGCCAACACGCGAGAGCATGGCCTGCAAATCAGTCGAGAAAATAAAATTATCTTTGTGCATGTTAGAACGGAATTAATGACCTTCTGAGTCAATATTATCGTGTAATAATTATTCTATGTTTAGTTTTAGACATCAAAAAACAAAATGTCGAAGAAAGTATTACACGATAATATTCACTGAATCTGTCATTTAGCTCATAATGACAGACCCCGATAAACACCGCAGTGACACAGTTTAACAGTGCTTGATGTGGTGGGTGATTATCCATTGTAGGGGGACAGTGGTGGACCTCTGGTCTGCTTGAATTCGGCTGGGCGTTGGGATGTGCATGGCGTCGTCAGTTTTGCTAATGGCATTTGTGGCTGGCATTCGGACTCACCGGGAATCTTCACAAGTGTGTTTCATTTCAGAGACTGGATACGTGAAACGGTTGGTAAGTATCAGAGTATGGAAGATCTTGCCCAGTTATCAGCAAGTATTGGTTATTGTTATACATATCTGCCCTGTAACAAGTGGTCGTTTATTGAAGTAGCCATTTCATAACACAAATGGACATATTTCTACGGAGGCGTTCAATGTTTCTTTTCCGATATCGAGAGAGAGAATTAACGTTTAACGTCGCATTCAGCAATATTTTAGCTATATAGCGACGATCAAACAAAAGTATTTAATTCAACAACTCCGTAAACTAATGCGTTAAAACAGGTACAAACATTAAAATTTGTACAACAAACCAATCTCTCTCAAATAATCTAAAACACAATCTTTTTTTTACTCTGCTAAAACGATCTTCCAGCGTAGCTGCTCAATAAAAAGTATCTCTTACAATCTTAAAATCTATGCAGCCTATGAGAATATGTTTCACCGTGAGATCTTCATGGCATGGAATACACCTTGACACCGGCTCCTGTTTTAGTAAATATTCATGAGTTAATCGTTTATGGCCAATCCTGCATCGTCTAATCATGGCCTAATCGAAACGATTCTGACTGTTCAGATGAGTATAACCAACCGTTTTGTTTTGAACTCGTGAAGTTTGTTATTATCCACAGTATCCCATAAAGATTGAAACAGCTTTCTTACATAAGCGCAGATAGATGGTCTCAAATCACTGTATGGAATTCCAGCAGGATGAGTTGAATTTCCACTTTTAATCGCTTGAAGGCAAGATAGTGAATCCGAGAATATGAACTATTTGTTCCTTCTAGTGGACCCAATACCTTCTAAAGCTGATAATAGAGCTTTTGCTTCTGCAGTAAATATGGAACATTTTCTTGGTAGACGATAGGTTTCAGTTTTGGAACTAAAGATAGTAGCACATGCTACTCTCTCGCCATCTTTAGAACCATCTGTATAAATAGCCTGATGTGATCTGTATTTCTCTCTCAGTAGACCAAATGCTTGTGTATACACGAGCTGGCTCGTGTCTGCCATTTTATATTTCGTCAGTGAAATATCTACTTCTGGTTTGGCTAACTGCCATGGTGGAGTTGGCAAGAGCTCGTTAGGTAAAAATTGACTAACTTTAATACCAGCTGCTACAATGTGTGGTTTCATACGGATTCCAAGAGGTGGAATAATCGAGAGTTTCTTTAAATAGAAATCTGCGTACTGAAGGTTGAAAACACAGTAATTTTAGTGGTTCGATCGCAATTTTGTGATATATTGCAGCGATAGTTTAATTCTTCGAAGTCCTAAAGGAAATTCATCTGCTTCGACATACAAGCTTTCTTCATGTGATGTTCTGAACGCACCGAGGCAAAGTCTTAGTCCTTGATGGAGAATAGGATCTAGCTTTGCAAAGTTTGACTTGCTTGCACCACTGTAAACAATAGAACCATAATCAAGTTTGGAACGAACAAGTGATCGATATAAATGGAGAAGAGTTTGCTGGTCTCCTCCTCACTTACATGTATAGCTGGCAACTACTTTCAACAAATCGCATTTGGCCTTCAAGCAATATGACCTCTTTTACCACTTGATTTCAATTCCATCCAATGTAAGTACTGGATTTCTGTGCTGGAATATTTTCTGCAAAAGTGTACAGAATTTGTCTTAGCTCTGGAGAATTTGAAGCCATTTTCTAGACACCATTTCTGAATTCTATTTAGACAAAGTTATTCTCTCAATATTGTGTGTACTTTTCCCACTACGCGATATGTTGAAATCGTCTACAAAAAGTGAACCATCAATTGATGTATTCAGAACTGCAGTCAAGCTGTTGATCTTGATACTAAACAGAGCAGTAGACAAAATACTGCCCTGTGGGACACCTGGTCTTGATCAAAATGATTAGACATAGTTGTTCCCAAACGAATTCGGGATTGTCTATCATTCAATATGTTGGAAATAAAAACGGGTAAACGGCCTTATAATCTTACATTTTGAAGATCTTCCAGAAACCTGTATATCCATGTAGTATAATAGGCTCTTTCTAAATCAGAAAAGATAGAAACCACATGTTCATTCTTGGCGAAAGCATTCTTGACATACGAATCTAATCTGACTAAATGATCAATGGTACTTTTTTTTTTTTCGGAAACCAGCTTGAATATCAGTAAGTTTCTTTTCAGTTTCCAGGCACCACACAAGGCGATCATTTATCATGCGTTCCATTGTTTTGCAGACACAGCTAGTCAGTGAAATCGGACGATAATTACCAGGGTCTGTATGATCACGGTCAGGCTTTGGTACTGGTATAGCTATGGCATTATGCCATGACGGAGGAAACTCTTCTCTTGTCCAAAGTCTATTGAATATGCGTAATAGGATTTCTAGAGAAGATTCCGGTAAATGTTTCAAAAGCTGATAACGCTATAGCCTTCATGATTACCAGAGGGGAATTTAATTTAATTTTTCTCTTCTCTTTTATGGAAATTTAGGTTCATAATTTTCTGACGAAGAGTTCTTGGCAATTGTTTCGCATAATTTATTTGCAATTTCTACTCTGTCATTAATCACCTGGTTTCCAGCGTTGAGATGATGAACGCTGGACTTGGAGCTTTTAACTTTTATTCTTTGAATCATATTCCAAATTTTTGTTATAGGAGTATGTGTATTGCTATTGGAAACATAATTTTTCCAAGAATCACGTTTACTCTGTTTCATGGTTCTACGAGCTTTAGCTCTTGTAACTCTGGGATCTTTCAAATTTTCAGGATTAGGATGTCGGCGGAAATATCGGTCAGCCTTCTTCCTACATTTTCTTGCTTCATTGCAACTCCTGAAGATGTGGGATTGGTTCGGTTGGCAATTTCCATCAGCATATCTGAGAATAACTGTATAGGATCTGGAACATCAGCGAAAGACACTGCTTGTAGTTTTTTGAACAAAGCTTTTCAAACTCGGGCCAGTTTGCTTTCTTGAAATTATACCTTGTGAAATGAGGGTCATCGGCTGAATGAACAGCTTTAGGACAGTGGGAAAGTGATCACTCCCACAAAGGTCATCATGAACAGACTAAGAAAATTCTTCAAGAATAGAAAGGTCGCAAAGTGAGATATCTAATGCTGAATAGGGTCCGTGAGCTGAGGACAAATGTGTATAAGAACCATCATTCAAAATACACAGAGAAATATTTGATATCAAATTTTCAAGAATTTTACCTTTACAATTGTCTTCATTATCCCAGAGGATATTACGACCGTTAAAATCACCCATCAATAAACAAGGTTTCGGGAGCTGATCGTAAAGATTCTGAAGTTCATTAAGCCGGAGACTACCAGAAGAAGATAATATACACTGTGCATAATGAGAACACAGAATTCAAAGTAATACGAACCGCTACAGCTTGTAAATCCGTTACTAAATCAACGGGACTGTGTAAAACACCCATTTTAATCAATGTTGAAGAGCCGCCTGTAGCTTTTCCATGTTCGTCAAAAGCGTAGGAATGGTAAGGTGTGGCGAAACTTGAATTTTTCTTGATCTGCTTTCTTCAGAAAGGTCTCGTTGAGACAAAAACCTGATGGTTTATAATCTTGAGTTAATAATTGGAGTTCATTCAAATTTGGCCAAACTCCTCCGCAATTCCACTGAATGATAGTTGGTGAATGAGCCATTTTTAATCTGTATAAAGAAATGATATACAAAACTGCCCAAGCCATTATATATAAGGTTAACTTATAGAAGGTGAACGTTTTATTTTGGGTAATTCTTTTTGACCTCTTTGTTTTTCATTAGTTCTCTCTCTTCTTTTTTACTTTTTCTCTTACAAACATCTTTCTCTTTCTCTTGTCCCAACAAGTCCCTCGACCTTTGGTTTAAGAAAGTTTATTACGATCAACAAACTCTTAATCAGAGAGCAAAGTTGAATCGTCGGCCGGAGTGGAGGTAGCATCGATTATGTTATGCTCCTTGCCGGTTTCGATATCTAAGATTTTCTCCTTTTGCTTCTTTTCTTCCTTTTCCTGATTCGGGGTAGCTTCATTACTACCAGACTGTTGATTACTCTCTTCCTCTGTGAATTCATTCATTATTTCCTCATTTGGTGTAAAGTTTACATCTACACCAGAGTGAATAATATTAATGAACGAATCAACAGACTCCACATGTGCATCCTGACCCGACACACGACCAGCATCCGGTACGTTGTCACTCCTCAACTTAGATGAGGTAACATCTCCCGGAGTCAATGCGATGTCAACACTTTCAGTATGATCCGAAGTAGACTTCTGATCACCTTGCTCTGTATCCACACCACCGCAAACCTCGCTATCACTGACATCTTCGTCTTCCGAACCACAATCTTCCTCCATCTCGTCAAAGACAGACGCGTAGTGGTTTGAGGTTTTCTCGTCATCTTTTGTGGTTTTCTCGTTTCTCCCGGCGGAGACTATCCTCTGATGACCGATGTCATTTGTTTTTCCTTTGATGGCTTTGCCATCAGGACCTACAGTTTTCCACACGTCCACTGTTCCGCTCTAAAACTCTCCGGCTTTTAAGTGTCCTTCCTGATGAGAAATTAGGCATTTATTTTTCAAAGGACATTTCGAGTTCATGTGATCTTCCGATCCACAAATATAACACTTTTCACTTGACCTTTAGATCAAACAGGAAGTCTCATACCGCCAACTAAACAGAAGAAGGAAGAGTGCGTTTGAATCTCGACATTAAAATTCTTCGAACTCCTGTCTCAAACTCTCTATCAAACTCTTTTTGTATAGAGAGAACATCACCATAGAACTCAAATGCAGTTCTGATCGCAGAATCTGGGAAATCGCATGATCCTTTCATCTTTACTAGCAATTTTCCTGGATCTATTTCCTCAAAATGACCACGTTGATCTCCAACGCGAATGCCTTCCAGCATTAGGCGAATTTTAGGAATTTCATTTGTTAGTGTGACAGGGTATTTGATACCTGTACCAGAACTGCAAGGACTGACCGTCCTGATTCAACAGTGTTTTTTTAATGCGTGGTATATATCAATCGCATTAGTGTTCTCTAAGCCTAAGCCGAGGCTCAGTGATCTTACAAAGATTCTAAACGCCATAGTAAAAAAAAAAAGAAAAAAAATCAGTCCCACTACAACTACAAAGAGTGACACGCACACACCTCAACAGAGTGCTCTCCCACAGAGTAAACATTTACTACTCCACGAGGGAGCCTCACCCCAAAGGTGTATACTACAATCAGTGCCACTAAACAATACACTCTCTCCCAAAAAGAACCCCTGACCTAGGCAGAACAATAGCCCAGCTCTAGGTCTTGGGAGTCGCCTGCCACACCGAGGAATAAAAGAACAGAGAACAAAGACTCGCGTAAACCTGTATTTTGAGGGTTGGCCTACACCATACAGCTATACCGTCACTATGTACATGTATTTAGCCCAGCTCGATATATACAAATATGTGCAAATAGACCTAAGAACGAACCAACTACAAACTAAATCAAACCAACAAGGAAATATATACATCACCAGAATACGAAATATTTACAGACCGCGAACAAACAGAGAAAACCAGAGATAGACAAAAAGAAAAGAGAAACTGAAAAATAATTCCAAACTTTCACCACAGGTCAAAAGTATTCACAAAATATATTACACAAAAATCAGAGCTAAGATCAGCTGAAATCCGCAGAATTAGACAAATTTCTCGGAGCGAGGTGTCAGGTCAGTTGATAGGGTGATCGCTCGTCCTCTGTAAACAGCATGGTCACAATAGGCACAATTTTCTCTGGTGGGTCCAGTCTCCGTATTCGGTGTGTTGTTAGGGTCCCAGGTTCCCTGTCTTCCACAATGGTGACTTTATCCTCATAGATGTGTAACCCAACTTCAGGTGTAACAGTAGGAAGGGCTCATAGAACTTTGGCCCAAACATCAAGATGTAGCGTAACCGTATTCGGTATGTTGCTAGGGTGCCAACTTACCTGGTCTTCTATAATGGCGACTTTATCCTTATAGGCGTGTAACCCCACATCTGGTATAACGGTAAGAATGGCCCGTAGAACTCTCGACTGGGTTGATCTTGGCCCGATTTCGTAGGGATATTTTACAAAGGTGAAAACCGATCTCGAAATTCGGGCGTATTTACGGTTCCATTGATGGGTTTAAGCTCCACCAATTTCCATTGGTTCGCTGTGAATGTGCTCGCTCGCCAGGCCGACCGCTATAGTTTCATTGAAATGGCTGGGGCATACATTTAGATGATGATAATTGTTCGCTCCAGGGCAGGTAAATCTATCCTCAATCCGCCACGAATTTGGGTAATATCCGTGGGAGATATCCCCGTAAGTAGGTCAAAACAGGGCAAAAACTGCATTCATAACCTTGCGCTGCACCGTATGGATATCGACATACAAAAATAAGACTCGGGATACTCTTCCTCTACTGGACAGGCCTTGATGAGTCTAACATTACAAACAGATATCAGGAAATTCTATAAATTGACAAAAATAGAGGAACATTTGTTTTGTGTGTTATATTCAGATATCATCGACATGTGACGGTGTTATCCCCGAGAGGAAAGAGAAGACTGCTTCGCACCCGCTGATTAAATCTCCACCCAAGCAAGAGTGGATATTCATCCAACACAAAGACAAATATTTTTTCCATAAGTTTAGTGAGTTTAACTCGGGTGGATTAAATTTCACTCAACTTGAGTGAGCTATCAACTCAAACTTGACTGAAATTTGAATGAATTTAATTCAAACCCTGAGCGAATTTCACTCAAAACTTGAGCCGGTTGAATATCCACTATTACTTAAGTGAACTTTACGCTCAGTTGTTTTAGAGAGCCCTACATGCACATCATATTCAGATCTATATCTCTATAAAAATGAAGAAGGCATTCTCTCTCGTCGACTTTATGACAAAAGAGATGATTACAATTTCGACATCGTAAACTATCCTTTTCTGGACAGTAATATTCCAGTGGGACCTGCATATGGCGTATACATATCTCGCTTAGTAGCATTTGCTCGATCCTGTGTTAAATCTGACGATTTTAATCAACGTCACAAAACACTGTTACAGAAACTTATAAAACAGGGCTATTCCACCAAACGCCTCCACTCAAAGTTTCTCAAATTTGGCGATACATATCGCATGCTGATAGCAAAATACGAACGTAGCGTACAAGATCTATGGCGCTACGTTTCGTAACTTGTGTCTAATTCAGCTTAACCCGGGGTTAGAGGCCTATGAACCCATGCACTTTAAGATCCGCATGGTAATCATATGAACAGTCACAATCAAAGCGTGACTGAGATACATCATTCTTTAGCTGGCGACTTTGCAACGAATATTATGGATTAAGAATACTGATCAGCGATACGGATTTGATATTTTTGGAACATCATGATGTCTTGCCGGCATCATTGAAAACTGTTGACCGCTTCTCTCTTGCAGGAAACAAGCCTATGTTTATGTATACTATGATTGTGTTTTTGAATTTGGTGCTAATACTGTTATATGGAATATGGAATAGGTCTTTGGATTATGGACGCGGATATTCTCTAATGGACGACGGCTGAATTATGGATGACGGACTAGACGCTTGTAATTCCGTTAATTCCGAGCCTAGGGAACTGAAACTTACCAGCGATACCCTTGGGTCAGATCATATCGTAACAGGTAAAAAATTCAAGATGGCCGCGGTGTTGACGTGATGGAGTGATGCCATTTGCCTAAAGGCATTTTCTAGTCGTGTCTTATGCATTTGTTTTATTTATGGAGAAAAACAAACACTTTGAAGAAAAAACTCGAAGCTGCTACATTAATGTTAAATCAAATGGTCGCCAACTTCAATTCACCCGTGATTCTCGACTCGTGAATTATACAAATATGTTCAATATTACCCCGTTATGATCAGCTGCAAATTGGAGCGATATGCATGTTACACTTTCTTTTCTTCAGAGCTCGGGATGAAATTTCCATATGGGGGGCGTGAGTGCATGGGTAATCTCCTTTCGATCAGATTGTATTACGCACTAATGATAAGAAACAAAATAATGAATGAGCAATATACGCACATGCTCTTCAGGAGAAAAACAGGACAGGTTGCAAACCTGGGAATCATAATACCTGTGAGAATGAAATTCGAATACCAGAAGCCAGTTGACGTGAATGTAAAAATGGGGTAGCGCAGATTGAAGGTTGAGAAAAAGGCAGATTATGTAAAAAAAAACAAAAAAAAACAAAAGAGGTTGGTAAGTTTTTTCTTCTTTGGTTCACCCTCCAAACATTGCGAATCCTCCTTAGCTTTCTTTGAGCAGATTACGGTTCCACTTCCGACAGATATTTTCTAGTTGGCTTAACATATTTTCTTGACCTAAGGTCAGAACACTTTCCAGTTTCCGGGTCTCATTTCTTTTCTCTCCATAAACATATAAAGCCGCTGGAGAACCAAGCTAAACCTTACCCCGGAATATTGGCCATAACGCTAGTTACCCAAAATAGTTTTGGTTTTTAGGCTAGCTTAATGTTTACCAGGAGAAAAAAGTGATTTCTCCACGAAGAAGAAAATTTGGCACAAATTTCCTAAATGACACAGGGTCTGGAAATTACTCAGACCATGCTACTGGATTCTGAAATCCAAATAGTCTCTTTCGTAGTCAATATTTCGTTTTTGGCAATTCAAAGTGCAACTCATGGGCACAACAGCTATTTAATCGGCGCATACATGGCCCTCTCCTCTCATGCGTCATATTGACAGAAGTACCCTTCCACAAGCAAAACAAGTACTGAGAAAGCCCAATTCGCAAGAAGTTCTAGCAAATCCCCAGAGTAAATTCGTCATAGCCCCAACAGATAAATCTCCAAATAATATAATATTCATATGTAAATATTACTATTACCAGGTGCTGGTTAAAGAATTGAGTGTAAACTTATCATCATCAAATACGTCTACTTACTCCCAAACTGCATTTACTCTGAAAGATTTATTTAACAACCACAAAACGTTTCTCAGGGAAAGAGGTATTCGTTTTCCAACCAATCACAACGACATACCAAAAGTATACTGGACTGCCACAATGCATAAATCATCATATAAAAGCTAGATTCATAGCTGGTTCTAGAAGCTGCACACCAAGCTTCTTTCAACCCTGTTGACAAGGGCCCTTCAGGAGGTAAAAGCATTTTGGGAAAGGTACTGCGCTACTATTTCTAAAACCTTTGGGATTGAATGTATGTGGATATCGAAAAACTCAAAATGTATTCCGGAAGAACTTGATGCTAAAGGTCACATACCGTATAGACATGTATCCACATGGGATTTCTCGACTCCTTATACTACAATCCCGTCTAATTTCATTAATAATGTCTGTGTTCAAGAAAACTGATAGTAGATATATTAATGCCGGAAGCCATAAAGCATTCTTTAGCTCTACTGCATACAAGAGATATCATTCATGGGATGTTTCTCTGTTGATAAAGTTGCATGAATTTCTCATTAAAACTATCTATGTGAAATTTTGCAACACAATATATCAACAGCATATAGGTATTCCAATCGGTACTAATTGTGCACCCCTGTTGGCTGACCTATATCTGTTCTCTTATGAATATGAATATATGCAGGCGCTTTCAAAAACCGATCATCAAAGCCCGTTCCTTCTCATTCACCAAACCCTATATAGATGATCTCCTCGCTGTGGATAATCGCTATGTAAATGACGAAGCGAAGGATATATATCCACCTTCACTGACTTTGAAGGAAACTACAGATAGCCCTACAGGCACATCGTATTTAGATCTATATCTCTATAAAAATGAAGCGGGCATTCTCTCTCGTGGACTTTAGGACAAAAGAGATGATTACAATTTCGATATCGTAAACTATCCCTTTCTGGAGCGTAATATTCCGGTGGGACCTGCATATGGCGCATACATATCTCGCTCAGTAGCATTTGCTAGATCCTGTGTTAAAGTGACGATTTTAATCAACGTCACAAAACATCGTTGCAGAAACTTATAAAACAGGGCTATACCATCAAGTGCCTCCACTCAGAGTTTCTCAAATTTGGGGATACATATCGCATGCTGATAGCAAAATACGAGCGTAGCGTGCAAGATCTATGGCGTTACGTTTCGTAACTTGTGTCTAATTCCGCTTAAACCCGGTGCTACTGGCCGTATGAACCCATGTGCTTTAAAATCCCCATGGTGCTCATCATATGAACAGTCACAATCAAAGCGTGACTGAGATACATCAATCTCTAGATGACTTTACAAGGATTATTATGGATTAAGAATACTGATTAGCGATACGGATTTGATATTTTTTGGAACATCATGATGTCTTGCCGGCATCATTGAAAACTGTTGACCGCTTCTCTCTTGCAGAAAACTAGCCTTTGTTTATTTATGTTATGATTGTGTTTTTGAATTTGGTGCTAATAGTGTTATATGGAGTAGGTCTTTGGAGTATGGGCGCGGATATTCTTTAATGGACGACGGCTGAATTATGAATGACGGATCAGACGCTTGTAATCTGAATGAATCTCCATACTTTTACAACGCCATGCGAAGAGTTCTTTATGCAAACAATACAGTGATATTTTGAGAAATTAACAAGTATGGGTCCAAATACCATAGTGGCCTACATAGATTATATTTGTGAAGAATTAACCCTACGTGGCTTGGGGGGGGGGGGGTATGCCTTCCCTCCCATACGGAAGTTTCTGCGCTCACTCCGGAACGACAGATAATGGAGAGCTGAAATTCAGCCACTTTATGGTTTATCATTTTTAGCCTATTTGCATAAGCCCCAGAGCAGAGGATCATGGGAAAATTCAAGATGGCGGCCACGTGGGGTCCCAGAAAAGTGATGTTTTTGTCATATTTCTTCAAAATTTTTGCTTTTCCGCGATGAAACACGGACAAAAACTATTTTATTTCACATCACTTTAATATTTACTAATTCATCATGCAGTTTTTGCAGAGAAATTCCATAAATAAAAAAATCGGAAAATCTGACTGAAAAATCGACCAAAAAAATGCCGTTTTTGAAAATGACGTCCCTGTGACGTGATCAAAGCGGCCATCTTGGATTATTTTAACATTTTCTGGTAGAGCTTGACCCAAGGGTATAGTGTGCTTAGTTCCAGCCCCCTAGCTCAAGGGGCAAGAAAAATAATTAGGGGGGGGGGGGGCATTTCGGCCCCCAGGCCACAACAGGTCCCAAAAAGCCCAGGCCTGATAGGGTTAAGCAACAATGTATATACATTATATAAATTATGCAACAGAGCCAAGAAGTATTTGTTTACCATTTTACCAACATTTGTTCCTTCGCAACTTCTAAAGGAAGCATGTGTTATTCAAAAAGGTCTTCTTCTACATGAACAACCTGCCCTCAGGTGAATACAGCAATATTCTCAAATATATGCATGACAGCGATCCTTACGTTATCGGCGAATTAACAACGTTGTTTCATCTCAGGCATACAAATTTCCTATGTCGATGTCCAATCCATATAATAGTGCGCATAGCAGCATATTTGATCGAAGAAATGTTATAACATTGAGAAATATCGAAAGGAATAATGGCACTCACGGGCCACCGTTGAAAGATGCAAGGAAGAAAAGAAAACGCTATCAAATCAACGGGCTACAACGGATTTGGATCACACTGCAGTGAATACAATTACCTTGATTGCTTTTAGGAAACCACAATGATCATCATCTTTTTAGCAAGTAAGCTGTAGGGTGACAAAGTTTAAGCTCTTTGTCAGTTTTGTTACGGCGTGGGGCTTGGACGAGGGAGAGCTTTGCAACACCCTTTTTTAGATTTGATTGAAATGCATATTCCAAAATGACCGTAAATTGTACCAAACATGGCTGCTTCTTTGGAAAGATCTACAGGCTAAACATGCTAAATGCTATTATAATCGGATAGTGATCGAACAACTACCTGTAACATCGTCACTATTTCTTATTTTATATCCTATGTTATGGACGTCTCACTTATTGCATTTTGTTTACTCCATAATATACTGCAGTATACCACGTATTTCATCGTAGTTGATAAGATCGTCTATAACACCCCATAAATCATCGCGAATGATACATGCATTATTTTCTAGAAGTAATAATATGTTCCACCTCTCTGGGTCACCAATCACTGGCCATTCCAGCATAGATTCGGACATCCATCATCATGGAAACCAATTTTTATACAGAACCAACCGCCAATGACACGCCACCGTATTTTCCTTCCCGCATGCAGAAACAACAAATTAAATTACATTTGAAGCAACCCGATAGCATGTGACAGGCATCAAATTGACAACAACCATTGAGTGGATCAGTCCATCGTGAGTATAAATGTAAATTAAGATAAAATGCCATTTTTCGGACGTTGTCTATTTCTGTGTGATATCTTCTTAGATACATGTAGTTTATGTGTGGCATCCAGGTTCAACATAATACCGTCGACTTCATAGTTTGTTTTATGACAATCCTGGAGAAAGCCCTTTCAATGAATAAAATCTACGTCCCACTATTCCTACGAAGTAGGCTACCATTTGCAAATTGTCCGGTAATGAGTGAGTGAGTGAGTGAGTGAGTCCATCCGAATCCTTTCGTCGGCAAAATAAGGAGAACCGTTGACATTAGAACCTTGCTTTTTGGCATGAACGTGCATTGGGGCATTGCTACGAGCAAGTTCTGAGCTGACCGGATTCTGATTTATAATTATTTTTTATTATTTATTGATGGCTCAGCGAGTGCACTGTCATGTCCATCGGGAACCCTTGGCTGTATGTTTCACTGTGACTTTTGAAGGTTCCCTGATACGAAACATAACGTTGGACACACCGCTTCTCGTAAAATCACCGAAGTTAAGCGACTTTGAACCCGGTCAAGACTTGGATGAGTGACCTCGTGCTGTACAGCTGGGCTGATAAGCGTCCAGCGTAATAGGAACTGAGGGCGATAGTAGTTGCTACGCTGATGACTCACCAGCGGTGACATCTGGGAAAGTTAATAGTACCCACTATCAATTAGAGACTGCTATAAAAATTCTGCCACTGTAGCAAATAGGGCCCCCAAGTCATCTCTCGAGTACACACTTAAATCATATCAAACCCTACTTCGTAGGTCCTGTGACGTTAGTCACACTACCATGTAATGTATATGTGCACCAATATCTTAGTTACATGTAGCTACATGTATCTTCTTTCAGCAGAGAGACATTGTCCGTATAATGCCCTCAGAGTGGCCCTCATAAAGATCCTGAGACCCAATGGTACCGCCGCGAGTTTTGTTCAAAAAGTCTTATTCATAATGCATGGTCTCAAACAGAGAATGCTCCCTAATTATAATATAAACAAGAGTCATCAGAAGATGGTGTATTCTCTCAAACCCAGTGCCAATGAACTGGGAAGGAGGAAAACAGCTGCATTCCTGTGTAGAAAATCAGTGATGTGCAATATAACACATCAAAGGACATGCGCGTCTCCAGATTGTGCCTATAATATACACCAACTATCATGTGAACCACATCAAAAGTTGTAGGAGGAATTGTTGATTTGACAAAATATCATTTAATCTACAGTATTTTGAACTGAAAAGGACAATTACAAGCGTCTAGTCCGTCATTCATAATTCATCCGTCGTCCTTTAAAGAATATCCGCGTCCATAATCCAAATTACAAGCGTCTGGTCCATCATTCATAATTCAGCCGTCGTCCATTAGAGAATATCCGCGTCCATAATCCAAAGACCTATTCCATATTCCAGTATTAGCACCAAATTCAAAAAGACAATCTTAGTATACATAAACGTAGACTTGTTTCCCGCAAGAGAGAAGTGGTCAACAGTTTTCAATGATGCCGACAAGACATCATGATGTTCCAAAAATATCAAATCCGTATCGCTGATCAGTATTCTTAATCCATAATATTCGTTGTAAAGTCGTCATCTAAAGAATGATGTATCTCAGTCACGCTTTGATTGTGACTGTTCATATGAGTACCACGAGGATCTTGAAGTACATGGGATCATACGGCCCCTAGCCCCGGGTTAAGCGGAATTAGACACAAGTTACGAAACGTAACGCCATGGATCTTGCACGCTACGTTCGTCCTGTTTTATAAGTTTCCGCAACAATGTTTTGTGACGTTGATTAAAATCGTCACATTTTACACAGGATCTAGCAAATGCTACAAGGCGTGATATGTATACGCCATATGCAGGTCCCACTGGAATATTACTGTCCAGAAAGAAATTATTTCTTAGGAGGACAGGAGAAAGATAAAGTCGTACCAATGAACGGTAATGTGATAAGGCGAAAATTACAATGAGTGTAATATTTCAAGTCATATTAGACCAATAACGGAACATTCCTGTTTCTCGGCAGCTGCGGATATTCTTCAAGGTGTTCGCACTTCAATATGGCCATACACATTAGTTCGTCATTTGCCGCTAATGTATATGCTTACAGTACAGCAATTAAACATATTCTTTTTATTCAGAAAATGACCCTCAACGTTTTGCTTTCACAAGTGTGTTTGCCAGTATGTTTTTGCAGTTATTTCCTTACTTATTGCTACACCCGCCGAATTTGCAGCAGTCTCGGTTGATATATTAATATCACTGATTATTGATCATAAATATTGGACTGTTCATAAGAATATGCATAATAACTGTATGAGAAAATGAAAATGAAATTCCCATTGGACTGGCTTCAACAGGCTGACACGAGTTGGGGAGAGCTTTTCGTCACAGCATATCGTCCGACTTCCATCTAAACCTACCCCCCACACCTTGCATCAAGGTCTCGTGACCTGTGAAATTAAAGTCGCATATTGCATCTGAAGGACATTCAACCTACATTCTTCATGCCATACCAATTAATTATATAGTCATCGTCCGTTGCATGAAAAAGCAACTTGTCTTATTTATAGGTCTGAGATCATTTCCCTGAGAATATTTCCCCATTAAGCTCTAGTGTGACTCGTATAAATCACAGCACATTGATAAGCTTCTCCATAGATAACTGGCTATAAATCATCGCATTTAATTCCACGAAGAGCATCGGTTGCAGATTCGGTTCGACAAAGCCAGTAGCATGGTGTGGAACATCTTGTCAACTAGGTTATCAATCATTGACCAGTCCGACATAGAACCATGTTTATGCAAAAGTGACCGAAATATGATTCCACTTTCTTAAGGTAAAATCTTCCATGAAGCTAACAGGCATTTGGTATATGGTATCGTCTGCAACAGATAGAGAGAGGAGAATTTAAAGAAGGTTTTTGAAGAGAAAATGAGGGCAATTATAAAGCTGTCTGCCTTCAAAGTCGCCTGGTATTAAACTACCGGTCTTGAACCGTGTTTTACTTGCTCGCATTTGAAGGAGATATCGTGTATGTTTTATTCCTGCACGATCTTTGCACGATAATTCTCTCACTCTTGGAAACAGCAAAGGAACCTTAAACGTAAATACTGGAGCCTGCATCAGCTTATATTTACCATCGACTTAGTTGTAACTTTAAGTTTTGACCGATATACAATTGTTTTCATAAATTATATTGATTGAAGAATTATTTTCTTTTCACAGATTTGGGTCTCTATCCACTATGGTTGCTGTATGTACATGTACGAACAAAATAGTGCTAAGGTTATCTCTATGGAATCATTTAAGAGTGAGGCCTGAATAGACCCTGTAAACAGCTAACACACGAGCACATGTAGCATATAGTATAAACATTACACCATATGTTCGTTTCTAATGTCTGTTCGTAAAACAACAGAAACAGTAGTACCGATGTGGAGGCTAAGAATATCCGGTGACTACAAATGTCCGGCTCCTATATTCAACCCTAGCTAAGGCATTTTTCCCAACATTCCTGAAGGACGGATACATCCCTGGAGGCGGTTATCAGAAGGGACCCAAATCCCAAGAACATTCTTATTCAATCAAACTGCATATTGCACTAATTGCCTCGGAGCTGAATTTGGAAAATCGACACAAGGGGATATAAAAAAAGTAAATGTAATCCATTGATTGACGGCAATGGTTGTTTAATCAATCTGTAAAGCCTTTTTTATCAGAAAAATTTGCATCGATGAAACATTATGTCACGAGTAAAACAAAGCACATGTAGTGCGGTTCTACCATGACACAGGATGATGGTTATCGTTAATATGAGTTTTGCCGTAAACTCTTCAGCTGTAGTTCCCAGTTTGGGGATCTATATGATGTAACGATCTACCACAACAAACACTGCAGCTATGCCATGTACCTGTCCCCCTGGTACAGACATGGGCATATCGCGTCCGGATGAATGATTCAAAACTCAAATTTCGAGAGACTGTTTTTATCCTATAAAATAAGGCGACATCGTTTTTTCCTTGATATTATTTGGAATAGTTTTAATCGTGACAATTAAAGAAAAAATCACGATTGATGGAAATGCTCTCTGAAGACACAGAATTTGCATTGCACGTCACCAAACCATTTCCAAGGTACGGAGATAAACCACGTGGCTGAGGAATTCTGTGTGTGTTGGCTTGCGTATGGGAGAGAAGAATCGATTTCACCGATAAGTCCTACATTTTAACTGCACAGAGATCGGGTAATGCCGCATAAATGGACTCTTGAGCATGATCTACTTCAAGCAGATTGCAATGTTATATTGCAATAATGAACAATCTGTGTAGGTCGGACATATTACGGGAGGGTTATAACTGGGGTATTCAGGCACACTTCTATAGATATTCAACTCCTCCACTAAACGTTTCCATGGCGTGGTCAAAAAACTGGTCACCGGTATGTTAATGTCAAAAGACATAAGGCTTTCAACAGCTCTACTGTATGTAAAGGATATCACTCTTGGAATGTTTCTTCGTTTATAAAATGCTTCAATTTCTCATTAAAATTCGGCAATACCGTATACCAACAGCGTAAATGTATCACACAGGTACAAATTGTACATCACTTTTGGTAAACCTGTATATCTGTTCGCGTATGAATACGCCAATATGCAGAAATTGACAAAAGATAAATATTCCAATGCCATTTATTCTTATTCACCAAACGCTATATAGACGATCCCTGGATAATCCCTATACTGTGCTATATTAGCGAAGCTGTTAAAGGAAATTACTGATAACCGAGATGGAACATCATATCTAGACCTCTACATTTTCCAGAATGATCAGGGCTTTCTCTCACATCGGCTCTATGACAAGACAGACGATTATAATTTTTGACATAGTTAACTACACATTTTGGGATAAGCAATATTCTACAAGGACCAGGATACGGCTGGTAGCATTTGCTAGATCATGTGCAGGCTGTGCCGTCTTTAATCATAACCACAGAAATTTACTGCAGAAACTTGTCAGACAGGGCAAAACCACCAAATTCATCAAATTTTGTGATAAAATGTGCATTTTACGGCAACATACGATCGTAGCGTGCAAGATCTCTGATGCTACGTTTCGTAAACTGTCTCTAATTCCGCTTAACTCTGCGTAACGGGTCATTTGAATATCATATGTTTTACATCTTCATGGCGTTCAAATGAATGGATAATAATTTGTGAAAGGCATCTAATTCAACTGGATAAAGAATAATGTTCAGCGACTAAGATTTGATGTACAGAACATTATCATGTCTTGCTGATATAATTGAATTACAACACATATAAGGGGAGTGGGAAGAGATTCCGACATACTGACAGAGCCTCACGACTTCACAGTATAGTCTTCTGGTTAACCTATCCTAAAGCAGATATCAAGATTCTAAGCATTCGTGATATGTGTTGTATCTTAGACACGCTTTTATTGTACTGTTTTCCGCTTCTCTCTTGTAGGAGAATGCGACGTTAAACCTTGATTTTCTCTCTCCATCTCTCTATCTCTCTTGTAGGAAACCATCTTGTGTTTTTATTATTTTTATTTCGAAAACGTTTGGAATTGGTGCGGTCATACGAAATAGGTCTCCGATTACTGACGCGGAAATTCTTTTATGGAGGATCTGACGCTTTCTACGTAAAATAGTTTACGATAATAATAGGTTAGTTGATTGTACAGTTTTGTATGGACGAGTCCCGTGTTCGCGGCCCGGGATGAGCTTGTGAGTCCCGTTCTTGACCTTGTTATTTTGTTTCAAGTGGACACCATGCCACATGTAGGTTGATTGTTAGTGACAGTCGATGTACATTTAGACTCACTCCAGGTGAAGCTGTGCTTGTTATTTCTTGATTCTATATGGTAGGTTTATAGTACTTTTGTCAGTGTCGACGAGATAGCTTTCGACAGCTGCCAAGAGTGGTGCTTAAACCTTTCTAGTGCTTGACGCGTTTCCGATTTTTATATTTCTGTACAATTTTCCGAGAATGTTTTTTCTGAGTGGCTCATCTGTGGAAATACGATTCCTTAGCAGATCTTAGAAAAACGGATATATTTGCCAACTTATGCCAGTTATTTGAACGATATACCAGCAGAGGTTCTGGACCAAAATGGCAAAGCATTGTCTGAATGTCATTTACTCAGGAACTTCTCTTTGAACTAAAACCCTATTTCCACGGACTAATTGATGTTGGTATATTAACCGTAGGTTGATTAATTGGCACATGGGATGACACTACATGTTTCGTGATGAATACTTCTCAATACAGATCCGCATGTACGCAGTTGAGCAAGTGTAGATATCATGCATTTGATTAATCGATTGTACTGTCTTCAGTTTAATTGTATTCTTGTCAGATTGATTCTTTTATGTCTTGACTTAATCTTGTGGACAGCTTTGGTAGGTGTGTGAGTGAGTTATTTGTGTTCCGTTTGCACGATTTTTTCATCTAGTGGGGAGGCAATTAAACATTACTGTCACATAAGGTATTGTTAGATATAGGAGGTTGGCATATGAATAACTCAGATTCGATATATTGCAAGGACATTTTATGGGAAAACTGGAATAATGCCAAAGTAGATGTACATAGAATTAAGACCTCCATAAATTAAGGAGATATTTTGCAGAAAGCGAACATGTAATATCGCTGTACTAATATGAATGTTTTGTTCTGTACCATATATTACCAAATCCAGATCATTAAATAATTCTCACATAAGATATATAAAACGCGTCAGATTGGGAATAGGCACCCACATGCTACATATGGTATAGTCGAATTAAGATTTGGGTTGCATTTAGATTTTACAGTAGTCCGTGTAGATGTGAAAACTTTAAAACAGGAAGTAGAATTTGATTCACTCATTCAGACAAGTTTTATCTATTGTGTAAATGTCCTCTTCTGTGCGAAATATCCTCTTCGGGGCGACTTGTGTAAACAATTCAGATTCTTCCAAGAAAATTGATGACATTGATAGAGGAACGCTTACAGAACTGTATAAATGTATGCTACGTATGCTTCAGAAAATTGGGAATATGCCAGAGCAATTTTCATTTCTTTGTAATGCACATTTTAGGTAAAGTGTTTGTTTAGAATCTAAGCAATAAACTGGATAACTTTTCGACTCAGACATGGTCTGAACTCCGCGATGGAAATACCGTTATTGCAATATTTCCGTTTTGTTCTCGGATATTCACTTTTTTCCACTAGACTTTCTTGGAATACATGAATATAGCCTTCAGGGGCATTTCACCCAGATATATTACATCCAGAAGTAATACACAAGCTATTTTAAACCGAATAAACTAGTTGACGAATTGTATTTCTTCTTAAGATTTGGAATTAATCTTATTCACACTGTGAAAAATCTGTTATAATAATAATAATAATTTTCTCGGTTTTTATTGTAAAGAGCTCGATGATGTATCGCTGAAATCGATGACGCATTATGTTGATCCTCGTTCATGTCTGGACTTGCCGCCTTTGATTATCAGCTCTGAGCCGTTGCAGTTCGCGCATCTTAATTCCCTTTTCTGCTTATCACTTTTCATTATATACTTGCTGATGAGATAGCGAAAATAATCAATTGAATAAAAGCGATATTTTCGCTGCAGTGATGATATCGAATATATCATCACTGTGATGATATGACAAATGACGTCACAGCGCACAAGTACATGTCACCGTGATTGCAGTGATAAGGCAATTGACCGAACATCCACAAGGTTTATGCGCCAACGAAAAAACCAAGCTAAATATTTGGAAAGGATTCGTATGTTATTATGCTTTATGATTACTAGATTATGACAGGAAATAAAACACAAATAGGCATAAAATGAATAAGATATACCCGGAATGGCGACAATGGGGCCGGCTCGTCACGTACGGGTGCACCTAATCAAGCACGTGTACAGCGACAGTGACTACAGGGCCAGAGCAACACGAACTAGCGCGGAAAATAATGGGTTGGCTGATGGGTTGACATGAAAATCGTTTATTTGGAGGAAAAGGCTAATAAAATTCATGAAATTCGCTTGTAGATGTACCGTAGCACGTGCAATTTGTTGACAGCAATGTAGTTCGCGAGTTACGTCAGAGTGAAAATAATCAATGTTTCAGTCGAAAAGCCCTACAAAATCTGAATTATTTTAATGTTTTCAAACATTCAGAATAAAGTAGTACAACAGAAGTATATAATAATAAGAAAATCAACTGTTTTTTGACGAATGCCATAAATAGTTCATCTCGTGGGGTGAGAAAATTGTATTTTCACGAGTGGCTCTTGTGGCTTCACCATTCGTGAAACTACCAATTTTCTCACTCCACTCGATGAAATATTTATAGTATTCGTCAAGGAACAATTGATGTCTTTTATATATCGGTGACGTTCGGCCATTATCAGTGTTTATCTATCATCACCCAATATTCGTCGGCAAGAATAAGTCAAAATCACCAATAAAGACTCAAAAATAATGATACGCTATGGACTATATTTGCCCTGTTTATTGTTGCAGGATAAACATTACCTTGGTATAGGACAGACCCTGAAAAGAATTAGTGAGAAAAGTTCGTGAGAAATATGGATTGAATCATCTAAATATTAAATTCTCCTTAGTTTTGAATTCACGACCAATATTTTCGGACAGCAATTCCCAATTAGTAAGATTTAATGGATCGATTGTTCAATTCTCACTGCTCAGTTGTGTTCTTTTGTAATCTTAAACACTGAAGTTATTTCAAATCGCACCAAAATATGTATGGGGGGGCACTCAGTCGTTAGACAACATATTATGCTATAAAATCCAGACATTTTAGTAACTTTTATGTATATTGACTTTAGCTTTCGAGGGCAAGAAAGAGGGCGTTTTTACCTAAAGTTTTGAGGGGGAAAGCAGCTTCTGGCCCAGTCTTCGATATGTATCTGCTTATGCCCGAAACGAAAACGATTGAACATATACTGTTCAAGTATCCGACCACAACTATGAAGAGCTGATGTATGCGTATAATAATCGAGTTAACGTAGTTCCACAGGTAAACATTTTTCTACTTATATAACGTCGCAGCAACGCCATCCTATAGGAAGGTATTCTTAATCGATTTTTTAATGGTTTTCAAATTCCCTTTCAAACACTGTCGAGTATGATACAGGATCATTGTTTGATTCCAAATATTTTGTGATTTTGTATGAAAACACCCGTCTATAATGGATGTCATATTGTGAAAAAGTGGATGTCTTTGATTTATTACAAGCGTCTAGTCCGTCATTCATAATCCAGCCGTCGTCCATTAGAGAATATCCGCGTCCATAATCCAAAGACCTATTCCATTTTCCATATAACAGTATTAGCACCAAATTCAAAAGACAATCATAGTATACATAAACATAGGCTTGTTTCCTGCAAGAGAGAAGCGGTCAACAGTTTTCAATGATGCCGGCAAGACATCATGATGTTCCAAAAATATCAAATCCGTATCGCTGATCAGTATTCTTAATCCATAACATTCGTTATAGAGTCGTCATCTAAAAAAAAGATGTATCTCAGTCACGCTTTGATTGTGACTGTTCATATGAGTACCATGAGGATCTTGAAGTACATGGGTTCATACGGCCCCTAGCCCCGGGTTAAGCGGAATTAGACACAAGTTACGAAACGTAGCGCCATAGATCTTGCACGCTACGTTCGTATTTTGCTATCAACATGCGATATGTATCGCCAAATTTGAGAAACTTTGAGTGGAGGCGCTTGGTGGAATAGACCTGTTTTATAAGTTTCTGCAACAATGTTTTGTGACGTTGATTAAAATCATCTCTTTTGTCATAAAGTCGACGAGAGAGAATGCCCGCTTCATTTTTATAGAGATAGAGATCTAAATAAGATGTGCCTGTAGGGCTATCTGTAGTTTCCTTCAAATCCAGTGAAGGTGGATATATATCCTTGACTGCGTCATTTATATAGCGATTATCCACAGCGAGAAGATCGTCTATATAGCGTTTGATGAGTTTCACGACTCCCAGCAGAGGGCACCCATTCCAAAATCATAATATATACGCTAATGAGTATCTCTGCAAAAGATGCTTTATTCCAGTCTATCACGATTCCATCCCTGAGCCACCTGACTACATGACTGCAATACCGAAAACAAATTCAAAAGAGTACATCATGCCCATCGCAGCGCTCACTGTTCTGATCGCTGATTTGAAAGGTTAAAATCACCATAAAACCATGCTGTGTGCACTGCAAACAAGTATGTAGCCATGTTAACCAATTTATTATCATCACCACGAATATACTCTAGCTGACAGACACAGGTATGTCGAGATACAATTCACATGCTTATTATATAATTCATAAATGTCAGCAATATAAATGACGTCCAGAGAATTAAAGGTAAAAGCTCGAAGTCCAGTGTTTAGCACCTTAAGGATGGAGATTAGTTGATAGCTGACAACTCAAATATTGCTAATAACCTGAGCGAAACGATTACTAAAAACTCATCGTCGGATAATTATGTACTTAAGTTTCAAAGAAATGAAAGAAAAGAAGAAGATAGGGTTTCCGCCTCCTAATAATGAAAATTATAACGACATGTTTTTAATTGATGAGCTTCATACTTCTCTTGAGAAAGCTAACGATTCCACTGCCCGCCCTGATAATATTTCTTGACAACTTTTAAACATTTGGCAGAATCTTCTCTTGAAACCTCATTGTACATATTTAACAGAGTTTGGCTGACGGGGAATTTTCCACCGTCATGGCATAATGCAGTTGTTATACTCATTCCAAACCTGGCCGGGATCATGCAGTTCCAGGTAACTATCGTCCGGTTGCACAAGATAGTTGTGTTTGTAAAGTCATAGAATATATGATTACTGATCGCTTTGTTTGGTATCTAGTAACCGTAAAGGGACTTACAGATATCCAAGCTGGTTTCCGAAAAAAATAGAAGTACTATTGATCATATAGTTACATCGAGAATGCCTTTGCCAAGAATGAGCATGTAGTTTCTATCTTTTTTTTATTTAGAAAAGCGTATGATAATGCCTGGAAATATGAGATTTTGAAAAACCTTCATACCTTGGGATTAAGAGATCGTTTATCCATTATTAAACAATGAGCAGTTCCAAGTTCGCGGAGGTCCAACCATGTCTGGTCATTTCGATCAAGAACAGGGCGTTCCACAGTGCAGCATTTTGTCTGCCACTCGGTTTGATATCAAGATCAACGGCTTAGCCGAAGTTTTGAATAAATCCACTGATGGTGCACTCTTTGTAGATGATTACCACATATCGTGTAGTGGCAAAAGTATGCATAACATTGAGAGAACGTTGCAACTTTGTCCAAATAAGATCCAGGTTTAGTGTTTAGCCAAGTTCTCAGACCTTTTGTACACACTTTTGCAGAAAGTATTAACCTCACAAAGATCCAGAACTTTTCTTAGGTGGGACTGAGATCAAGGTAGTAGAGAATCCTGGGGAATTTTGTTTGATCATCAACTAACGTTTTTATCCCATATAAAATGTCTAAAAGTTAAATGCACAAAAGCTCTTGACTTGTTGAAGGTGGTTGCCAGCTAGAAGTGGGGAGGAGATCAGAAAACACTTCTGCATCTATATCGAGTACTTGTTCTTTCTAACGTTGATAATGGCTCTATTGTTTGCAACGGTGCTTGCGAGTCTAACTTAGCCCTGTTAGATCCAATTCTACCTCAGGGATTAAGGCTTTGTCTCGGAACGTTTAGAGCATCATCGAAAGAAAGTTTATAGATTGAGACAGATGAACTTCGTTTGAAGCTTCGAAGAGTAAAGCTGCCACTGCCATATGTAACGAAATTGCGGTCAAATTGCTTAAATCCTGCATATAACTGTGTTTTTAAGCCTCAGCATACATATACATATTCAAAGACACCGACTCTTATTCCACCTCCTGGAATTCGTATCAAACCACACATTGTTGCAGCTGGTATTGGTCTTGATAAAATTTTACCATTTTGTCATTTCCAACTTGGCAGTTAGTCAAACCACAAGTAGATATTACTCTTACAAAATTTCAAAAGGTTCACCCAAACCAACTAGTGTATCAGCAAGAATTTGGTCTATTGAGAGAAAAGTATGAGTTGCATCAAGCTATACATACTGATGGCTCCAAAGATGGAGATAGAGTGGTGTGTGCTATTATTTTTGGTTCAAAACCTATCGATTACCAGACAAAAGTTTGTTTCTTGTACTGCTGAAGCCAAAGCTCTTTTGACAGCCTTAGAATGTATTGGGTCCAGCGCAATTGAAAAGTATTTCATATTCTCAGACTCTCTGTCATGCCTTCAATCGATCAAAAATAGATCTACAACTCACCCTTCCATCCTGAATATTATAAAGTTATATGATCGTAGAGTTGAGCAGATGTTCAACATGTTTTTTTGTTGGCCATGTAGTCATGTTGGCATCGCAGGAAATACTAATGCTGATGCAAAGGCCAAGGCAGTACTAGATGATAAGGTTAACTATCATGGATTCCCCTACAGCGAGTTCAGACCTTGCATCTATGTCTATATGAGAAAGCTATTTTTCACTCTTTATGAAATGTTGAGGTTGTCAAAAGCTTCATGAGTTCAAGAAAACTGTAGGTTATACTCCTCTTGACAGGTAGAAACGTTTCGATCACGTTATAATCAGGCGCTGTAGAATCGGTCATTCACGACTCACTCACGAACATATATTAAAAATGAACCAGCCCCGATGTGTATTCCATGTCATGGGAAACTCGCAGTGAAATATAGTTTGGTCGACTGTATAGATTTTAAGATTGTAAAAGATTATTTTTATCGAGCAGCTACTTTACTTTTGTTTATGTAAAAGAATATTTGATTTTAGGTTATTGGAGGGAAATCGGTTTGTTACATAAACTTGTGCTGTGTTGATCACTTTTAGATTGGCTGGATCACATTTAGACTGTCACTTTTGACTTGTTCGTTGACATACTTATATAAGAATTTATATAATAGTTTTCTCTCTCTCTGTCTCTACATTTCTGAAGTGGATATTCTCAAAATCGGAGATATCACAGTTCAGATGACGCATTTACTTACATACATGTATCATGTGAGCATTCCATTATAAGGATTGCTTATATAAATAAAGAAGGCACCAAAGCTGCAGTTGTCGCCTGCCAGTTACACCCATCAAATTCGCATCTATCTTCAGTGGCGTCACACTGGCCCAATTTTATTGGACACATGCTGGTCTTCACAATGCTGATCTGAATTTGATGACACAATTTCAATAAGACACAGTGAGATTGCGATAATATTCTCCGCTGGGTTGAATTGGTAATTCCGCTGATTCATCGTTGTGGGCATTATTACACTGTGACGTTTTATTCTTGAAATATGCACTTCATCTGTTAAACATATTGTCCCTCCTTGGATAGATAGGATTTTTTTACAAAGAGGTTATACCGGAATATACTACATCCAAACATGATACACAGGTTATGTCAATCCTTAGGTAGACAGCTGATGTAGATAATAGAATTAAATTTTTTGTATAATGTGTGTTTTTGCATTCATAGTTGTGTAATATGGGGAAAAATAAAGAAAAAAAATAATAGGTTCGAGTCCATATTTCTTAGCTTTGGACAATATTAAGTGAACTGACTCATGGTTCATCTGATAACCCAGATAACATAGGGAATAGTCCCGATTTTGCATATTCACAAAAAAACATATAAATATAGTATCATGAGTGACGGACCAGACGGTTGTAATTTAACTTTTTCTCTTATTCACTTTTCAGATATGTCTAGGAAAATTTATCAAATTGGATGAATCATGCTACGACAAATTCTCGGCTAGAAGACATTTAAAAGAATCCTTATCTCTTAACCTAGGGTAATCTACTAGAAGAAGAAAAAACAGGAAAAATGACCTTCAAAGTCATCACCATCGGTCTACCTTCATCAAGAACTATGTGTTTTCTCTTTGAGGAGCCTTTCACACTTGCGTAGAATGAACGTTTTCTTTATTAGATAGATTGCTGAACGGGACGTTAAATTTAATTCTCTCTCTCTTTCCTGCATCAGCTAGCCAGCCTTCCAAGTGCACGGGAACTGATTTTTCCTTCTTTCAGTCAATCGATTTGATTAAAGACGGAGATTTGTTTTGTTTCCGATACAAGCACACGTAAAGCAGCCAAGACAAAGATATATGTCTCTTTTACGGTGTTAATATTACGGACTTCTGCGTCTGTGTATTTTGTGGTGGCAATTGATCACAGTAAAGCAAACAGTCCTTTGCGTAGATTCTACCTCATTAGCAGTCTGGCATATTATCCTTAGCCATGGGCCGAAAACACAGCAATTACAGATGAGCAATTGTCTGGCTCCATTGCTTATCGATACTTTGAGGGTTGGAACGAAAGACACTATCGTCTTTTTTTGTGCTGTAGTACCTTACTTTAACGAATTATTTATTTATTCTTGTTCTTGCATTTCTTACTTATCAGACGAAATCATATCATTATATACTTGAACCCGCGGTTGCCTTCTGATGATCATTCATGTCGATTATTTTGGAGAAATACACATCTGTGGCTTCGATAAGTAATGACAGATGTATGCGATGGTAACCGTTCAACATGTTTAAACCTATCTGACTTCATTATACTTTTTGGTTTCATCATGCTAGGTTCGTTTTGAGCCTATTTGCGTAACACCCCGAGTAGATGATCATGGGTAAATTCAAGATTGTGGTCATGTGGGGTATTAGAAAAGTGATGTTTTCGTCATTTTTCTTCCAAATTTCTGCTTTTCGTCGAGGACAATTGGACTAAATCTATTTTATTTCACATCAGACTATTATTTACTAATTTATCACGCAGTTTTTGCAAAGAAAACACATAAATGAAAAAATCGAAAAATCGACCGAAAATGTCTATTTTGAAGATGACGTCACTGTGAGAGCGATCATCTTGAAGGTTTTACATTTTCTGGTAGATCTCGACCGAAGGGTATGGTGTGGTAAGTTTCAGCTCCTTAGCTCAAAGGATAAGAAAAATATTTATGGGGACCGAAATGGCCCCCTCCAGGCCTGGACTGGTCCCAAAAAGCCCAAGCCAGAAAGGGTTAATGTAACCAATGATAGTTCATTCACAGTTTACGTTCACATATATAACGTGAAAAGCTTCTAACTGTCTGGGTCAAAGGTCTCCAATTGAGTCGCCACTAAGCATCCTCATCCAGCAAAACTAATCCATGATCCCTGACCTAATCAAATCGATTGTTCGATAGTGTTACACGGAGTTACAGCACAACCAGAAATCATATCAGAACCTGTCGATGAAGCTTGGGAAGACAAGTTTACCGTTTTGGGGGAAATTGTGCTGTTAAATTTGACGTCGTATTCGATAATATATCAACTATATAGCCACGAACAACATAAGTTCACCAATAAAAGACAAAACTTATCAAATAACTAATATCTATGAAAACAATTGCTCTTAAGGATGTCTGCTGCTGGTTTTTGACTTTGGCAGCCATTTTGCCTGTTTTTTCTATTGGGTTATCTCCCTTTCCTAGGTTAAGAGATGGGGATTTCCTTTAAAAGCCATCTAGCCGAGAATTTTGCACACCAACATCCATCCAATTTGCTAAATTTTGTTAGGCATTGTGATTATCTGCAAACAGTTAGAATATAAGAAAAAGTTAAATACTATTTATATGAATTTTTCATGAATATGCTTCAAAACTAGGGCTTTTCCCTATGCTTTCTGGGTTATCAAATTGAGCATGGGTCAGTCCACTTAACATTGCGTACAGCTAAAAAATGCACAGCAACCTATATTTTTTTCTTTGTTACACAATTATGAATGCAACAACACACATTATTCAAAAAGTTAATTACTTTGATTTACCGCCAGCGGACATCCTTAAATAATTTATAATCAGATGTTTCCTTACACGATGGCAATGATCTTCAAACTATCTACTCGATCAAAGGGTGTCTCTCGCAATCATAAAATTTATACTGTCAATGAAAATTTGTTGATAACCATCAGTTATCAACATGTTCTTTATCATTTACTAAATATTCATCAGTCAGTCGTGAATAATGTGGAAGGGGGAAACGCATTTAATATCACCATTATTAACAGGTGCACTATAATACAGACTATGGACATTTTAAGGCGCCTCTTATTCACCCCTCCATTAGATGACGCCATTTTGCCAGCCGCTTAGCTTCTACGTGTATGCGAAATTAATTCAATTAACCAAGCAATCCTCGGAAACAGATTATGATTAACGTTGTCGCATCCATTACCTCATTTTCACACACGGGCTTCCGCTACAATGGATAACTGTTTCCTCGGCTAAGCGTAGATGCAGATGTAGCTGCTGTTTTTGCAAAGACGTTTTCGCATACACGTAGAACTCTAGGTAGTGAAAATGGCTTCTGAACATGAGCAGATGAAACAATCAGCGTCCATGTATCGCAGACGAGAGTTGTTCCTCTCTTCATAAGATATTTTATATGTCTCTTCATATTATATGTGTTGTAATTTTTACTTGTATATGGCGAGATTCTGCTGGTGGGCGTTTCGTCTCCGAGGCCCGCCCCCTGTACAGACCTTTCGGTCTTTGGTATATGTTGGCATTTGTGGGAAGTTGATGCGGGGTTGACATCGGGCCTTACAGACTAGTATTTTGTGTTAAATGCCGTCATTATCATCTGACGACGATACAGCTCACCAATTTCCAGTGTACGAGTTATCACAGCGAAACAGTATGCCAGTATGTCGGCACCTCTTCCCACTTCCCTTATATGTGTTGTAATTGTTACCCACAGGAATGCAAATTGAATTACATTGAATAAAGGCATGTAGTCCGTCATTCAATATTCAGCTGTCGACCAATAATTTTTTTTCGCGTCCATAATATTCCATATAACAGCATTAGCACCAAATTAAAACAAAAAATCTTAGAATACCTAAACACAGACTAGTTTCCTGCAAGAGAGGAGCGGTCAACAGTTGCCAATGATGCCGGCAAGACATTTTGATGGTTCGAAATATCAAATCAGTATCGCTGATCTGCTTTCGTAATCCCTTTGATTTTTGTTGTTAAATTGTTATCTAGAGAATTATTTATACCATTCACGCTTTGATTGTGCCTGTTCATATGAACGCCATGAGGATCTTGAAGAACATGGGTTCATACGACCCCTTGCCCCGGGTAAAGCGAAATTATACACAAGTTACGAAACTTAAGATCTTGCACGCTACGCTCATATTTCGCTATCAGAATGCGACATGTATCGCCAAATTAGAGAAACGTTGAGTGAAGACGCTTAGTGATATAGCCCCGTTTCATAAGTTTCTGCAATTATGTGTTGTGACGTTCATTAAAAGCATTACATTTCATACAGGATCTAGCGAATGGTCCTAGGCGTGATATGTGTAGGTCCCACTGCAATATTACTGTCCAGGAAGGGATAGTTTACGATGTCGAAATTGTAATCTTCTCTCTCGTCGTAAAGTCGACGATAGAGAAGGCCAGCTTCATTTTCATAGAGATATAGTTCTAAGTATCATGCGTCGTTAAGGCTATTTGTAGTTTCCTCCAAATTCAGTGTAGGTGGATATATATCCTTCACTGCGTCATCTATATAGGAAAAAGATCATCTATTTTTCATTTGATGAATGATTAGGAACGGACTTTAAAATGATCGGCTTGTTGAAAGTCTCCAACTAATCGTATTCATAAAACACATAATGTCAGCCAAAAGGGTATTCATTGGAATACCTGTATGATGTTGCCATATTGTGTCAACTGTATGTAGTAGAGCTAAAGAATGCTTTATAGCTTCTGACATTAATTTGTCGGTGATCAGTTTTCTTGAACACTGATACAATTAATGAACTAAGACGGTCAATCAACTCCTGTTGAGGGATTGTAGTATACAGAGTCGACGAATCACATGCGGATGCAAGTCTGTACGATGTGTGTCCTTTTCGCATCAAGTTCTTCCGTAAGATATTTTGAATTTTTTAATATCTACATATACTCAACGGCAGAGTTTGTAGATAAAGTAGCGCAAAATGCTTTTACCTCCTGAAGGGTTAAAAAAAATGGTGATGCAGCTTCTAGAACCAGTCTAGCTTTGGATGGTATTTTATGCATTGGAAGTTCTCAAATCTCTCAAGACGGCACAGTTAGCCGTTTTGATGATACTTTCCTTTCTTCCATTCGATAGAAAATGGACTAGGAAGTCGGACATCTCCGGTTATATATTGGTTCTGGCGTTACGGTTATCAGTTTCGTGGGCATAGTGTAATACAGCCATACTATCTTCCATCATTACCATGTACTATAACACTCTGTTTAAATAAGACCCGATGAGTGAGCAGTGACTAATTTTACACAATGTTATAACTTGAAAGTTCTACTATTTTACAGATATGATCCCATATCGTGGATGATCTTCTGCAGTCCTGTAGCTCCAGCGTGGGAATTAACATCGTTTTTAACATCGATTATATATCGTTATCTCAAGACTCGAATTCAATGAAGTCAGACTTCGACGATTCTGTGCTCTTGCATGTTACTATGGTAGGCCATCCCTGCCACAATTCGTTGCGTCAATACCAATGTATTGAAATTACAGTTTCAATACGTTAATATCAACCAATCATATTATCCGAATTTCAATGCATTGAACATGTAATATGAATACATTGAAAATAAACCAATCATAAGCCCCGAATTTCAATGTATTGACGGTGTTATATCAATGCATTAAAAAAGGAATATCAGTGTATTGAAAATGTAATATCAATGTAATAATGTACTGAAATGCAGTATCAATGTATTGAAAATGTAATATCAATGTATTGAAAATCAATCGATGAAACGGGGTTTTCTTGGTGGTATTCTGAAGCCGACGACCCACTATAGAACACCGGATAAAAAATATTGCAACAAATCATAACGTTTCTCCTTTGTTATCACGCTTAATTTATAGCTGTCGGTGAGCTCACATAACGTGGATGGTAGTCACCAATCTCGCCGAAACGGTTACGATATTACTGGTATGAAAATGGTTATGCAAGTCAAAGTGACTGAACTTTAACTCTATTTAACTGGGTGAACTATATCAGGGTCAAAAATGGAGTCGCTTAATGAGATTTCCAGTTTCACTACTGTTATCACACAATTAAATTTGATGGGGCAACTATCGTTCAAGTGTTTGCAATAACTAAATCAGGCCAGATTTTAACTGATTACCAAATCAAATGTGACAAAATCTTTTCAAAACTGTAGTGGGAATGAAAATAAAAAGGAAAACTCTCATTAAAGGGGTCCGTTTATCGCCTTGGTGGTAGAGTTGGAAATATCTGTATGTGAACGAATATATATAGGTCACCGCTTAGAATTGCAGCATATATTTGAAGAACTGAAGAAGTCTGATGTTTGAAATTATAGTTCAAGGACTGCTTAACATAGGAATTTCACAGCCCATCAAATCAATGCTTTATTTAAATTTCATAGTACATCTCTTAATTCGGTTGAGATCGTTACAAGTGCTATTTGAAGAGCGGAGTGACATGTCACCTAAATACTGAACTCTCCTGACGCAAATGTATTGGTCACAACAGGTGCACCTAACTCTGTAACAAACCATGCCAGAGGTTGATTTTCAATGCATTGATATATACACACTTTGGATTGGTCCATTTTCAATAAATTTGAATTCGGGGATTATGATTGGTTGAGTTTCAATGTATTGAAATTAGAATTTGATTTCATTGCTAACTGTTCAACGCAATGAATTGTGGCAGCTATTTATTGGGTCAAACATTGAAGAGCTAAACAGATCGCTTTGGGTCATACACCAACACTCCGATGTATACGGATTCAAAATCAGTCAGTTAAAACCTAGCATGCTTTTATTATTACAAACTTCGTCAATAAAATTTCGTTCAAGTTTTGCGAATTTGCTGTAATATAAGTGAAACTGGAAATAAAACGAAATAACTCTCTAGTCTCAATTCTTGGACTAGATATCGTTCAATGCGGTCAGTAGATTTAAGCTTGGTCACGGTGACTTGCATTGCCATTTTACATACCTGTAATATCGTGACTGTCTTCGCGAGAGGGGAACTCTCGATCAGATTTTGTGAGTACCCCGACATATATAAATCAAACGTGATAAAGACTAAAATATTTATCTTTTTTTGCAATATTTGTAATAAGATGTTATACAGTGGTTGAGTGATATCAGTACAGGGCAAGCCACCAAGAAAAACCTCGTTTCATTGGTTGGATTTCAATACATTGAAAATAGAAACATGCGGTTGGCTGATTTTCAATGCATTGATATATACTCTCTTTGGATTGGTCGATTTTCAATACATTGCAATTGAATTTCAATACATTGAAATTCGAGGCTTATGATGGTTGATTTTCAATGTATTGAAATTACAATCTCAATACATTGCTAAATGTTCAACGCAACGAATTGTTGCAGAGGTGGTCTACCATGACAGACAATCCCAAACAAAGGTTTCACATGGAATTGAGTTATCATTATCCGTCCATACACCAGCGAAACATGAACGCATTTCGCAGTCCGTGTCTCTTGGCTGAATAGACCTTAACCCTGATGACATTTTAATCCCTTTCAGTCACGTGATGATTTGTGTATCCATTAATCTACATGACAATTCTAGCATCGCTTAGTTATCAAGGCACTAATTTGATTGTTAAAACACATTACATGTGCCGAAAGGCATGAAGTACCATATGTAAGGCGATACACCTGTTCCAGTCGAGGGACCTCACGTTAGCAATTAAATCGATATCGTGTTACCTGAGGGAGGTGGGAGGGTAATTCTATTGTATTATGATCCCCACCTGCTATTTAATTGTCATAGATGTACATTGCATATATGTTCCATAGAAGTGGGACAAAACGTCATAAGATTTCAGGTCTATTTATAAATATGAGTAACACACTATCTTTTAATTCGCAAGTAATAGCACTGGAAGACATCCTAGTATCCATGGTTGTGGACGATTTTAAATTTATCTTTCTCCCCAAAATCTGTATACTTATTGTTCCATATAACAGTTCTGCATTTGGTGACTTCCCATGCCAAATGCATGGACGCCAGCCCGAAAGCTGCGGTAAATTTATATCAATCTGGCTTTGTAACTCAGCTTAGGAACAGAGTGAAATGATTTTCGCGATACCTTCTCGTCGTCTTTAACTCCGGTGGAATAGTGAATAATCAATATCAATATGAAGAGCTGCTAAGGCCGCATAATTGGATTCTTGAGCAAAATCGTCTACCTTAACCAGACGTCACGTTCTCCAAACACGCTATTAGAGCAGGAGACTATCTCAATGGAAGTATTTTCCTGACCTGCTAAAACAAGCTTTCCACACATAATTGCCCTGGCTACGTATTAAATGTGTAAACCAAAACCATCAAATTGCCAATGTTATCAACTTTTCGACTTACACATGAAATGCTATACTAACCATCGCGTAATAGTAGCAGGTAATTACGCAGTACATTGCGATTGTGGAACACCCATGCAAGCATCCAGACGTACTGATTGAGGACGACCTTTACCGGTACCATAACAGTTGTTCCCAATTTGTCTCCATTTATCCGATTATTGCGACGATTATAAAAACTTTCGCATTTGGATAAATGATATAGCGGACAGCTTCTATCGATTACGCGTTAGAATTAGCTTGTATGTATATATTTTTCAATTTGTATCCTACACGAATGCAGGTGTAACAGTGGCGTATTTATTTCAGATATGACCTACACTGATTCCCGCGCAGACACAGTAGCTCCTATAGACCGTTCTTGAATCGGAAGAAAGGTTACAATGTAGTAGTGAGTGTTATCCATACTGAAACTTACCGAGTATTAATCGTCAAGTCTAGATCTATGCTTCATCAACCAGTTATTTGAACAATTGAGCACTGGGTGACAATTAATGTTCCATTCTCCTGGGACTTTCCCGAAAATTCCTGGAACCTGTCCCAACTCTGATTTCCGATACGTGTCCTTTTCTGTCCAGTTTCCAGTGCAAAACCAGTGACTAGTTGCCTTTCGGTTCGATTTGCAACTTATTTCGAAAGATTTTATAATCAGTCATACAGCAAGACACCAGCTAAGGGATTCGATCAAAGTTACATTATTTCCTCAGATAATGTTCTATGTGGGACCACTACTTCTTTATATGATCACGCATGGTCTTATGTCAAGTCACAAACCGAACCACAGGCTCAATAAAATACTTATTAATTCGGGATAGTAACTATGAAGAATATTTCTATCGCAATTGATATGGTAATCTGGAATTTTAATTAATTTTTATGTATCAGTTGTTGTCATATCACATGAATATTATTACCCCAAAGGGGAAATAGCTGAATAGAGAGACGTGAGTATTTTGGCGTTGTTTTCATCATTGGTTTGCGAAATATTACACTTTGAAAATTTTGAGGTTTGGTACAAAATGGGTATTAAAATGATCTTTGATTATGTCACGCCGTGATCTAGAGATAGCTAGATAGACAAATAATATCATGTTCATTTCTATGACACTTAAGTTCACGTGTGTTTTGCATTCCATTAACACTGTCTTTACTGGAGTCTTGGCTACCAACAGTTTCAGAACTATGGTTACGATAGCCGCCATCAAATTAGGATCCCTGTTGCTAAGGTGACCATATTTTTCAAAAATAATTGGATTGTTTTCCATAAACAAACTTTTATAATTTGCACATTATAATCAGCTACAAAGATATCTAACTTATATCTCTGGAAATATTCCAGCAAGGACATGGCTAATTAATTCGGTTTCACGTTGTGACATAAAACAGTTTTAATATGTATAACATCCGCAAATCACGGATTTTGCTCTCTATAAACTACAATATCTCTGCAACCATTTGAATTATTTACATGAGATGAACCGCATCACTTTCGTATCTCTTTCGTATCTTGGTAATGGCCCTAGACCATTGTGGGTCACCGTTAAATATTGGTGCTAGGAAATAACGTTATGTGGAACGATCAATTAAGCCCACTTGATAAATTGATCTTCAGGCCGTCGACCTCGCAGTCCTCAATTCCATTGTATTTTCTCAGAGTAACTCTTTTATGTCTTAACTATCTCATGTTGACAGATTTAATGTGTGTATGATAGAGTTTCTGTATTGGACTTGACAACAGCCTCAATTCTGGTGTCGACCCAATTAAACACTTGAGTGCTATATGGGATGAGATCCTGTTCCGACTTTCTTCGCTGCACCATCGGTATCTATAAATTGGAAGGTATACCACAATTGGATAACGGCATATTTGACAGAAACCGTGATTTCGGATTTGTTTGACGAAGGACAATCACAGGCAGAGTATGTAGTGTGTACGTTGAGCGTTTCCTCTACATTTGATAAGCAAAGTGGTTGAGGTAAGACCCGACCATATGTACACTTACATATATGTTATATGTTCTCGGACAACTCAATTGTCAAACGTCTCAATTACCTATGGATAAAATCATGTTAAAGCATTTATTTCAATTTGGCAGATAAGAATATTTCACCGGAGCGGTTATCTAACAGCTGAACGGATGTGTTGTTGGCGATAAACTGCATGAAACGTCTTCGGAAGATCTTTCATGAGTTTACTACCCTCTGAATACAATCCTGTCAACTGTGGTCAATAGCGTTGTAATGGACAACGGCTGGCTGATGGACGTTGGACTATTGAATCTTTAGACAGAGCCCAGATTGATGCAGGGTAGAGGTAACTAATAGAGAGATCTATAGAGACTTCCAAGACATCTAAGTCCAAGACATGGAGTAATATTTATTTATCTGTTCCTCATATTTTTACAGCATACTGTATCAGTGCCCGGGCACTGTCCTTCATGTAGTAGTTTCAAAATATAATGCGAAGATACACGATAAGCCTTTATGAAGTGTTTTTATCTGCAGTCTCATAGATCTTCGTTTCACAGACATTTAACGGCTAACAGGTAATATCTCTAAAACGAAAATCTCTTAAACCTGACTACATGAAAGATTGTTCACAGGTCACGTATGACAAGCATGGCATGCCCGAGGCTTATCGTCAGCTTGAACAAATCACTATAGACTGAATATCCAACGTATTTCATGGTCATAAAATAGCAACAGGAAAATAAGTACCTAAGAATCTCCGTAGACCAAGAAATTTGCTTGAACGGCGAAATGACTACTGGGAGTGAGAAGGAAGACGTTCGGATTAATTCGCTTGAATACTGATTAAAAACTGGATTAATGGAGATGACAGGGATACAAATAAACAGACCATTATAGTCGACTTTATCACTTCTGTGCTCACAAATATCAGATCCGCATTATTCATTGTTGCCATTTAAGTGCCCCCAGACTACAATCGTTGAAGACACGCTGATCGTATCAGTGCTTAGTAATATCATATATGGATTGGATACAGCGAGATTGTCGTGGCTTTCACATTGGAGATGTCTCAACCTTTGAGGAGGCTGAATAATTCTCCTGAATCGAATTTTTGGACATTTATGAACAGGAAATTTCTCAATGAAATATTTATTTTTGACTTCGCACTTGGCGAGATAGAAAGGTAAAATTATAAGTTATAAGTTATAGAAGTTTTTTTTCTATATGAGCCATAATAATACTTCAGCGTAGCGTAAACCTTCGACATTGAAAATAAATGATAAAATTACAGGGCCACTAGGCTTATTTTTGCAAAATCTGGGATTTACTATGGTCTACTATATAGATTTATCCCTGCTCTAATATATGGGATTGAATAGGAGTTCCATGAAAAACACCTTTATTTTCATAGCAGAAGCACATATTTGTTAAGGAAAAATGTCATCTTCTCCAAAATGCTCCAATAGATTTCTGAATCAATAGGCGGTTCCTAGGCATATCTTCATAACTGCAGGATGCCAGCATGATCATGATCATGAGACCAAGTTAACCTGATTTCGCTAATTTGACAACATTTCTTTGTTGAGGTTGTGCTGCCTCAGAATTTAGAAAAAAAACGTTATCAGATTATTTCTTTAAAATCTGATTTCTTAAAAGTTAAAATTTTCCTTTTCCATTAAATTTAATTTAAATACTGTTATTTTTGCAGATGCACAGTAGACGTAACATCAGATATGTACGGAAGCTCCATAGACCATCAGCTACCTTTCCAGGTGCAAGGGAACTGGATTTCAGTTCTTTGAATCGATTTAATCAACACGGAAATTCGTTTTGTTTCCAGTGCTTCTCTAAAGATATATGACTCACGGTGTTAAGGTGCGCCTGTGTATTTTAGTCTAACAATTGATCAAAACAAGGGGACCAGTCCATGATTTTATTGCGTCTTAACCTGATTTGGCATTGATTGCAGAACAATTTCTGTGTGGCCAATTACATGGTTACAGAGCGACTAAAGAATGCCCTTCTTTCATCGCTTATCGACGCTTGTCGTAATGTTCAATATTCGCTGTAGTTAAGTGTAATACACTGCCTTGCTCGACGCATGGAACACACTGTTCACTTCTGCCTCAATCATTTATTTTAATAGTTATTTATGTATTCACCAAGAAAACTGTTTCGACGAAGCTTTGTATAAACTACGATTGGACGGATGCTCCTCTAAATTCCTGCAAGTGCCAATGGAAATACTTGCATCTTTTTTAAAATTTGAATTGACCAATCAAGTGGTGGAAAACTGAAAAATATCCCGTGATGCACCGGAGTTTCTATCAAAACTCTTGGATAACCGACCACAGCTGTGTACCGAATACGACGACCGGCTGCACTGCATGACGACAGTGAAGCGCATCCTCTCCCAGGGTGCTTTGCGCTGCGCTCCATTTACCTCTGTAGGGGCCTCATCATTTTCTGCAGGATTCTTGCAGAATCAGAGGGTTGTTCTAACTAATTGTTATATTGAAATACACCATACAGTTATTAAATTTATTTAAAAGCACCAATGTCACTTGGTTTGACGGTAGCTGTTTACAAATTACCATGGAACGTTTTTGTTGATCGACATATCGTTAAGTCGCTGCTGATATCCATTCGCTCAGTTTAACGGTCTTCATATGCTTTGTCCCTGACGACAGATGACCTCGAGTAAATTCCGACGAAGTCCGTGAGGCCATGACAACGCAAAATAGAGAGTCGCGAAGCAGAACGTATGGATGCCTAGCAGACCTTGAGTAAAATGTTTTAGCGTTGGTGGACATTTTGTATTTCACCTTTTCAAATTTGAGGCACTTTACCACGTTTACTCTCTCAAGTAGGTGAACTGAATAGCACACTGCTACCCATCTTCTTTACTCCGTCACATACCCCTCAAAACCTCCAACATGAATCCCTCAACAGGCATATCTTCAGACATAATCCTGCCCTGGAAGAGCTATCAGGGTGAGGCGGATAGCAGTTTTTTTGTGAAATTCTGTCTATTGATTTTCGTCATGTAAGCACTTGAATAGGAGACCCATTGGCCCCTGCTGTACTACGTCTTGATATAGTTCGATAATGAGCAAGCATATGAAAAACGTAATGAATGGAGATGATGGATAATGCCTTCTTGCGGGTTTTAACATTTGGATATTTTCGTTGAATTGGATATATATCTATGGCCATACTCTTTTATATATATTTTAATTAAACTCATTTTGCCACTCATAACTGATTATATGAAATCGTTATCGTTTCGTTATTAGGATAACGGAAGCTGGGTGAAATATAATACTGCTTCCGAATGTAATTCCAGGCGATAATTAATAGCATGTAAAAATCTGTTTTAAGGCTTCACTTACTTTCCCCTACTATCACATGGCGTCATTTTGCCGGCACATGAGTGGAAATTTGAACGTGTTGTCATAACCAAATGTCCCTACTCCATGTTGATTCGGAAACGATTATTTTTCCCCATCACTTCTCAATCGACTGCGCAGATTCACAGTCGACATTGACACCCAGACTAAATTCACGGTTATAAGCGCTCCATCTTCAATTTTATCCATGCGGATGAGGCATCCTCCTAATGGAATACGCTTTAATCTGAATCATCTGAAATATTCCCTTTGCTCTAGGTGTAACTATAGCGGGATATACGAAAGCCATTTAATACGGAATCAAACAATCCACCGAAACAAATTATATGATGAACTATCTGTCTGGCATTAACCTTGAAGATAAAGTCTTGAAGATAACTATTCCAGGTTACCCGCAGGGTTAGATCAGTCTCATTTCGTCTTTAGCGGATAGCCGTGATCGCTCAGCCATATCACAAAAAAATGTTCTACAAAGAGTTTCTAGCACCTTTATTTAATACGGTCGCCGTGTGATCCATATTTTTAGCTGTATTGAAATTAGAATTTGAATGCATTGCTAACTGTTCAACAGCTATTTACTGCGTCAAACACCGAAGCGCTAAACAAACCGCTTTGGGTCATGCACCAAAGACACCGATGAATATGGATTCAAAATCTGCTAAAACCTAGCATGCTTTTAATATTACAAACTCCGTCAAATAAAATTCCGTTCAAGTTTTCCGAATTCAGCGTAATAGTAGTAAAACAGGAAATAAAACGAAATAACTCCCAAAGAAGAGCTGCGTTGAGCGACTCAATTCTTGGACCACATATTGTTCAGTGAAATGTGGAAGACTTCGCGAAGTTGTCGTAAAACACAATGCCGTGGGTGATGCGCTTTTTGGCATATAGGGGGCGCTGCATGCGTATATTATGGGCTAGCAGCTGATAGAGCGCCATTTGCAAATATATTTTATACGCCGTCTTGCTGCCTGCCTGCTGCATAGTCCGCAATTGGGCCTGTGGACTTTTATATTTTAAATTTTTAACAATTCTGTGTTGGGATGGCTGATTTACAACGTACTCGCAGTGAGCAAAGAGCGCTAGAAAGGAATTACGACGTATCAGCCTGGGCAAAGGATAACGAGTTTACAGCTGAAACTATAGCAGCGCTCATGGGTGAAGGCTTCGAGACGGCGTCTAGCCTAAAACTTTGATCTCCTGAATTGGTAGAAACTTCGTTTGCTAGCTTACCAGTTGGACAACGTTTACTTGCACTTTTAGAGATACCGGGGTATAACTTTGCTCCCGAGAGAACCAATATGGCGGCCGCTGTATCGGGCGACGTGAGAACTGTAAACGAAAGTGTTGCAAGTAATTCTGCTGAGAATGGTAGCGGCGGACAACAGACTAGGGCAGCAGCGGCGACAACAGGGATGTCCGCGACTGAACTATTTGATGTTTTACAATTGGCGGCAAATTCAGCTACCCAAGGCAGATTTGCCGGCTTAGTTCCCGGTGATGGACCACAAAATGCGGAGACTGGTACCGGTATGTTAAACCTATTTTCGACGCTTCTTGCGGCTCCTTCTTCTGTCCATAAATCCCCACTTCGCCATGTGCGAGACTATATAACACTGTCGCCCCAGTCGGGGAATAAATCATTGAATAATGTGGATATGGGAGCTTTTGAACTGAGAATAAAGGATGGCAAAATACCCCATGATCGACTGTCAGTTGCTCAGTTTATGGAAGGTTCTTCAAAAATTCTGAGTGAAATGATTACTAAAGATGAGTGTGCACAAGAGACTCTGTTGGCATACATCAGTTACATTACTAAAGTGGCAACTTTTGCTCAAACATTTGACTGGGTATCGGTCCTGAATTATGACCTTGAATTTAGAAAACAGCAGCACCAGAATAGTAGCGCATGGAATTTGGACAATACATTTCTGATGCAAGCTATGTTGCGCCCTAGGCAGGACAGGTCTGGTAATAACACAAGATTGGGAAATAGCTCTGCTTATCGCATGAAAAATCATCAGCAAAACAATCGGTCAAAATTCGATCAACGGTTGGGTAAGCCTATTTGTGCTAAATTCAACGGCCGCCAAGGATGTTCATTGACAGTTTGTAATTATTCCCATATCTGTGCAACTTGTCTATCGTCGGATCACAGTGACTTTAACCATCATAAGTACAGCAGTCAGTCATCAAAGCCTGCATCAAAAAACGAATAGACGTTATATATGAGCCTAATCCCTCCCCTGTACAACAGTGTTTATCAGTCTGGGAGGTGGAGTTGGAGAACGACCCCGACAGGGACTTCCTTTTAGATGGTATTAAGAATGGTTTTTCTCTGATAGATAATACAGATATTTCACCATTACCAGTTTACACAGCAAACTGTAAATCTGCCAATGAGGCCAGAGATAGAGTAGAAAAAGTGTTATTAGAGGAAATACAGGAAAATAACTAT
>JAVTVY010033838.1:0-14055 GCA_036873755.1 Hanleya hanleyi | reverse complement strand
ATATGGAAATTTAATAAGCTTGTTCTAGACGGCTCACCCGTGTGAAAATACAGGAGAAACCCGTTTTTCCATGGGATGTTCCATTCAGATGAAGAGTGATTTCAAAATGCTCTTATTTGGGCCTGGTTGTGAACATCCTCATGTTATCAAGCCAATTTCGACGTTCCCTCTTCGAACTTCATTTGATATATCTGGGCTCCTTCAATGTTCAAAGAACTTATAAATAGACACGAGACGTCGCTGACCTCGACAACTTTTGAATTTCGAAATATGTCGTGATTGATCGGCTGACCTATATAGTGGATTTATACAAACGCCAATCGGTGGGTTGGTTCTGCTTGGCACGTCGAACGTTCGTAAGTGAATTTACACAACGAATGTTGAACACTGAAGGGGGTCAGATAAATCAAGGCAGGTTCGAAGCGAGAACGTAGAAATTGGCTGGATTAAATGACGATGGGTTGTGAATGCCTTGAGGATTATTTTCATATTGGGGACGTATTTTTACGAAGGCAGCGGAACCGCCCTGACCATCAGGACCACAGATGATCTGGTCCCGTAATAAACCAAATACGATCTGTTCCGTTTTCTCTCATTCGTTTACTCTTTTGCTTGTCCCATCTTCACATATTACACTAATGTTCCGTCATTTCGATTAGTGTTCGAGTCTTGGCTTGTAAAGATGACTTGCCCGATCATTTCCTTGTACTGTGCATGTCGGTTTAATTCCAAGCAACGTAGAGCAAAGCAAGTATAGGTTCGCATAATAATAACCCTAAAATATACTTGTTCGGGATACTTGCTTCGAAACAAATAGTGATGACTATGTTTCCCAAACAATAAATCAAAAGCCTAACATTTCAAAGGTGACTTTCTCTGGAGAAGTCAAATTTGGTGTTACGTTTTTGAAGCCAAAAAATAATTTATTCAATTTGAAACAAAAACTGCTTTTCAAACGGCGAATATACCCAGACGCCGTAAACTATCCCTTTCTGGAGAGTAATATTCCAGTGGGATCTGCATATGGCGTATACATATCTCGCCCAGTAGCATTTGCTAGATCCTGTGTTAAATGTGACGATTTTATTCAACTTCACAAAACATTATTGCACAAACTTATCAAACAAGTCCATACCACCAAGCGCCTCCACTCAAAGTTTTACCAATTTGGTGATACATATCAAATGCTGATAGCAAAATACGAGCGTAGCGTGCAAGACCTATGGCGTTATGTTCGTAACGTGTGTCTAATTCCGCTTAACCCGGGGCTAGGGGACGTATGAACCCATGTACTTCAAGATCCTCATGGTGTTCATATGAACAGTCCCAATCAAAGCGTGACTGAGATACATCACTTTCTAGATGACGACTTTACAACGAATATCATATGGATCAAGAATACGAATTTGATATTTTTGGAACATCATGATGTCTTGCCGGCATCACTGAAAACTGTTGACCGATTCTTTTTTGTTTTTTTTTCTTTAATTTAGTGCTAATGCTGTTATATGGAATAGGTTTTTGGATTATGGACGCGGATATTATTTAATGAACCACGGCTGAATTATGAATGGCGGACCAGGCGCATGTAATTCTGACTTTCTCGTATCATCCACGGTAGCCAGATTTCTTTAAGTGTATGCACACTGTCAATTTTATTTATTGCATGCGATTACCTAATATACTATTGATAACAGTATATGTATGTGCCATATCAAATAACCTACAAACCGTAACAATTCTACTATCATTTGAATTATTTCCGAATGGTCGACTGAAGGGACCATGCCGGTAGTTGTACTTCAAATCAAGCCTGGCCTCATTGCATGCGTTATGAATTTTATAGGCTACTGCGGGGTGTCAGCTAACGTGGATGACATGTTTGTTTTAACCTACAACTTCGATATACTCTCAAAAAGTCGAAGTTGAACGACAGCGAAAAATACAGGACGGGATGTACATATATCATGTGATCCAGATCAGAGCGAATAATCCATCATTGCAATTTGCAAACACATACCAGCTCTGTTGGTTTATCAGTTACAACACATATAAGGGAAGTGGGAAGAGGTGCCGACATACTGACAGAGCCACATGACTTCACAGTATAGTATTCTGGTTAACCTATTCTAAAGCACATACCAAGAATGTGATATGTGTTGTATCTCAGGCACGCTTTCATTGTACCTGTTCATGTGGCAACTTGGATGACATGACCACACGGCCCCTAGCACCAGCATAAGCGGTATTAGATACAAATCTAGAGAGCTATGATGGAAATGCTCTGACAACTCGTATATTGGTGAGCTGTTTCGCTGTGACAACTCGTACACTGGGGATTGGTGAGTTGTATCGTCGTTAGATGAAAATGACGGTATTTAACACAAAACACTAGCCTGTAAGGCCCGATGTCGACCCAGAATCAACTTCCCACAATTGCCAACATATATCAAAGACCAAAAGTTCTGTACAGGGGGCAGGCCTCGGGGACAAAACGTCGACCAGCAGAATCTCGTCATATATGTAAAAATTACAACACATATGAGAGAAGTGGAAAAAGGTGCCGACATACTGACAGAGCCACATGACTTCACAGTATAGTCTTCTGGTTAACCTATTCTAAAGATTTACAAACGAAACTACAACAGACACCAGATTTACAAACGGAACTTGACAAACAGCAAAGACGATTATGGCCACCAGAAGCATTATAACACTTGTGATACTTCCTGCTGCCCTGAATTGGTGGATCACATCCAGTTTTTCATCATATCTGATTTTCCACTCAAAAACAAATCTGTTAAAAAAAAATTTCCGCGTCAATAATCGAAGTAGATATTTCGTATGACAGCACCGATTTCGAGCGTGTATGAAAAAAAATAATTAAAACACCAGATAGTTTCCTACAAGAGAGAAGCAGAGAACAATTTTCAATGATGTCAGCAAGATATGATGAGTCCAAGATTTCTAGATCGGCTTCCTGTAGGTTTTTGTAGTAAAATAAATAGTCATAATCTTTATAGTTTCTATTAGTCGCGGGTAAAACCATATACTTCCGGGGTCCCAGTGAAGCCGATGATTGGCGCACAGTTTTGCAGGGCTTCATCTATATAATCGTAATTCCCCAACCCACGTTTTGAGTCCTTTTGGAAAACCTCTGTCCACGAAATGATATCGATTTCAAAATTATAACAAGCAAGATATCTAAGACTAACAGTCATGGAATATCAGTTTTGTGCGCATGGCAAGTTATCTCGGATAGGAGGTTGGTGATTTTCCAATAACTCTCGCCTTCATGAAACCTTTCTGTCTCTAGTCTATTACAGATGGCATTATTTCCCTGATTCATTTAGTTATGTAGATATTATTTTACAATCAACGTTGACTGGCAGTTCTTCAGAATAATTCTATCGTTGGACAAGAAATATAACTCTGCTCTTGTACTGGTGATACGCAATCGGCCCTTTGTTGATATGGCCATCTTGGCCCCCAAAACGCCTTTCATCATTCTCCAAGCAGGGCTGTTCTGGCAAATAACGACAAGGAGAGCAGCTAAATCTGACGGGATTACCTGAAGTGTTTTGCAAATTATATCTGAATTATGCAGCACTAGTGGGCATAATGCACCTCAGCCTAGTCTAAGCTAGTTTGCAAACATCAGTAGGTGTAAATGACCCCATAAAATTATCAAAATATAATTCACCTTGTTAACGGCCACCGGTAGTTTAACAAATATATACCGTGTTTAAGGTTACTGTATCGGGTAGTAGTAGGTAGCGAGCATTTCGAGCCTTTGGCTCGTCACTGCGCATGCGCGAGAAAGTGGTGTACGCAGGAGTGTCCTGCGCAGGTAAGATTTTGTGGCGGTTTGTGGCGGTGTGCGCAGGAGTGTTGTGTGCAGGTATGACGTCACTTCCGGTCTGCGTGAATCGGGCGTGTGTATTCCTCCGCCGTGATGCGGTCTGGTGGTGATGCGGTCTGCCTCCGCGGACAGAAAGTAGTCCCAAATTCTCCGGCATTCTCCGGCAATCTTCAGGGGCGAGAGGGGTCCCTAGTGTACCGATTGGATCGAGTGAGGTGTCAAAGTGAAGCATTCGTGAATGGGCATCCGACGGGATGGGTGAGACGTGGAACTGACGTAATTCTGCGCATGCGCAGTGAACAAAGTGTATGGAAATAGAAGTTTTGGGGTCTAGGTGGGCCACTATTGGCCAGATGGAGTCGTATGAGGTACCAATGTGAAGCATTCGTGAATGAGCATCCTCCTGGACTAGTGAACCGTTCGTTGTCCACATTCTGCGCATGCGCAGACAAGGAATTGTGGGAAAAGGGTACGGAAATAGACGTTTTGAGGTCTAGGTGGGCCACGAGTGGGCCGATTCGATCACGAGTGGGCCGATTCGATCTAGTGGTATCAATGTGAAGCATTCGTGAGGGAGCATCCGAAGGGATGGGTGTGACGTGGAACTGACGTCATTCTGCGCATGCGCAAGCCGGAATTGTAGGAAAAGGGTATGGAAATAGTCATTTTGGGGTCTAGGGGAATCCCTTATGACCCTATGGTGTCGTATGAGGTCGTATTTTGAAGCTCTCGTTAGGGAGCATCCACCTGGACTAGTTTGTCGTTCGTGTTCAACATTCTGCGCATGCGCAGACAGGGAATTGTGGGAAAAGGGTATGGAAATAGACGTTTTGGAGTCTAGGTAGGCCCCTAATGGTCTGATGGGGTCGAGTGAGGTATCAATGTGAAGCATTCGTGAAGCAGCATCCGACCGGGTGGATGTGACGTAAAACTGACGTCATTCTGCGCATGCGCAGTATACCAAGTATATGCAAATAGACATTTTTGCACCGACATGGGTCACTATTGGTCCGATGGAGTCGTATGAGGTCTTATTTTGAAGCTCTCGTGAAGCAGCATCCGACTGTGCGAATGGTTCGTCCGTGTTCAAGAGTCTGCGCATGCGCAGTCTGGGCGTAGTATAGAAAGCAGGCATTTTGAGGTGCGTGGCAGGGTGTTTGACCAACCTGGGTCTGTGGTTGTGGTTTGGTGGTGTGGGTTGTTCGCACAGAAGTCACTTCCGGTTTCACAAAAACTACCTCCGAACCCAGAAGAGTTTCAATTTTTCCTTAGACGTAGGGTTCGGATTTTCAACATCCAAGTTTTGCCCGGCCCGGCCGCAGCGCGCGCGGCTTAAAGGGAAGTTTCAGAAGTGTACAAGGGCACTAGATCAAATCGGGGTATATATTTCATCCAAGTATAGCGGAAAGCGGTTGTCGTGAATAACAACAAGTTCAGCAATGTTTGTACAGTTTATTATCCCCAATGTTACATCATACCCACACTGGGGGAGCCGCCCTGGGTATGTTTAGTATGTTCACAGCAAAACAAATTGAAATATCAAACACCATGTTTTATTATTTAACGCACCGTCACATTTAATGTTTACTGAGCTCAAGTCAACGATCAGCATGTAGACATAGAGTGTATATACAGCATGTTATGCTATTCATCATTGCAAGGGTGACGCATTCAGCCGAGGGGGGTGGTCGATCAGATTGGTAACGAAGAACGTAACATTGGTGACCCTCTCTACGACCCATTGTGTGTTGGGGAGTTGACGATGTGCCCATCTCAAGGGATCCACGATGTCCAGTTTCTCCAGCATCGTCTCTAGCGACGCCTGGTTAATGATGGTAAACGGCTGGTCAAACACATGGCTGTTATTACTGGCATAATAGTACCGTAACTGGTCCGTCTCTTTGTGACGTAAGATGTACCCGAAAGCGACATTCAATTTGAAGACCGTAGCTTGGTCATTGAAGATGGCTTCCACGTAGCTGCGTAGAAAGGTGATGTCGGTCAGTGGGAAATTGTAGATATATGGAATAGGGCGATCACGGTGGAAAACGTGCCGTATCATGGGCTATTGGCGCCGATAGATGTCACTCACTGGATAAGCGTCCTGTAACAGATCGCTAGGAACATCCACTGCATCTTCCAGAAAATGTTCGATGTCGTCAGGCGTATGACTAGCAACAATAATGCTTGGGACTGGCTGGATATCTAGGCTCTTCTGAGCTGTGGATACAGGCGGGCTCTCTGTGATCGCATCACCAGTGGCATTCGTCTCCCCGGGCTCATCTTCACTGGGTCTGACCCTCCTGGGTGCCACTTTAGTGGGAAGTTGTCGCCCAAACCGTAGAGACGGGACAAACGTCTGATGCCGTCTTAACTGACTGGGTCGTTTGAAGAGTTAACCACATTCATTACATTGTTCCGTCGCGCCCTCGTGGAATGAACGTTCGTGGCGCAGTAAAGGATCCCGATTAAATGACCGCGCGCAGGTTATACAAGTATACCGTGCGCCATTGTGGATGGAGGACTCGTGCCGTCGCAAATCTTCTGGGCGAGTAAACTGCTTCTGGCAAGTTATGCAAGTGAATATATTGGTGGTTCACAGTGTCGTAGCTCCTCTCGTCAGATAGGCTCAGGCTGGTGAGGCAGGCTCAGGCTGGTGAGATGAAGCAGGTCAATGAATGCAGCAATGCCCTAAAAATTCCCACTTTTATACACCTACTTGAAGTGCCTGGATGTAGGCGCGGACGTCAAGTGCCCGGATGAAAGACACGGACGTCAGCGAAAAAACCCACATACAGCTCACTACATGCAGTCGCCTTCTCAAGAACCTCATAATACCCGGATACAGGCGCGGACGTGAAGTGCCCGGATGAAGAAACGGACGTCAGCGAAATTCTGGGGGAAAAACCCCACAGACAGGTGAGTACATGCATTCTTATCATGTTTCCTACCCGTCGGATGAAACGGCCAGGCCGCTTCCCTTTTATAGCATGCTTGCTGGTGATCTATTTTTAGCACACTCAGTTCACCTACCTCCAACTCGAGGACCGAGATGTACTGGTGTACGACTGAACCGCATTGGGCGCGCGCGCGCGTGTGTGTGTGTGGGCAGTGAATTTTACATCAGGGACCTAGTCAACATCCGGGTTTCCCAGTGGGTTTCCCCGTCGTTCCTCCGTCTTCCATCCGGGTACTGTGGTTTTTCATCCGGGTCCTCATCTTACATCCGGGTTTTTCCATGTTTACTGTCACGTGACCGGCAATGACCATTAACCGCTGACGTGAGCTTTAACTTTTAACCTTTGACATCCGCTTGTAAACACACCCATAGCGGTTCCTCCAGCGTGGATGTGCTGTGATGAAGGGGTTAATAAAAGGATTGACCTGTAATCTTTATTGTTGTTGCTCTCTTTTTGGACTACCCAATCAGAATAGTACATATCACGGACTACACCCATAGAGCTACGTATAGGCGCGCATGTGTGACATGGTCTTTAAAACACGTCCCTCTGGATCCCACACCCCCATTCCTACGGTTGCAGAGCCATGACGGACATCCATCCCTATGCGACTCGCATTTTACAGCATGCGATCGTGGTTAAATCACTCACGGGTTACCGAGCAGTGGTTCGGTCCATGTTTGGAGACACATGCGCGTATGTGCAACCGATATATACGAGGGTCAGTCAGCGTGTGCGTCATTCACCGATCGTCATTGGGTCAACCATGTCACCGAGGGACCTGACCATAAATACGAGAGACAGTCAGAGTGTGTGTCATTCACCGTTCGTCATTGGGTCAACCATGTCACCAGTCCTACGAGCCATCCTTCTCCTTACACCCGGGGTGGGGTTACACGTCTATGAAGATAAAGTCACCATCGTTGAAGATCGTGGAGATGTTTGCTGGTCGCGCGCTGAGACCGTATCGAATACGGTTACGCTACACCGTGACGGCTGTACCAAATTTAAACGGGTGTTGAGCGGTGAGTTCGACGGAAACCTCATCCACATAGACAATGCCATCTACGTACACCGTGGACCCTTCTTCCCACGCCTGGGCCGTTACCAAGACCCTACGATAGGCTTCACCCTAGACCCCGATCTGTGGACAGCCTTCGAGAAAGTGGTGCCTATCGTGGACCAGCTGTTTACACCGGACGAGCGGTCAGCTGTTCAGTTGGAGTGGGCTCGTGCCCTGAGAGAAGCGGCGGCAGAACCCAATGAACAAATTACCAAACCTAGCAATGAAGCGGAGGCAGACGACGATGCCATTGATTATCCGGCTAGACTCAGTCAGCGCAGTGACATGACCATCCGATCCTTTGATCTCACGTCATAAAGTTTTTCTCCATATAAATACGAGAGACAGTCAAATCTTGTATCATTCACGTACTGACCATGACGGAGCATATAATACGGGCGTTTCTCAGCTTGAACCCCGAGGTCTTCCTGCACGTCTATGCGGATACGGTCGATATCATGGAGGAGGTGAGAGGCATCTGTGATGCAGACCCTACCCAACCGTGCCCGGCTCACATTCGTCTGTCTCGGGAGGTGTACAAGGTCGGGGATCCTGTACGAATCAGTAAAGTCAAAGGTCAATTTGAGAAAAGTTACTTGCCCAACTGGAGCGATGAGCACTTCCTGATTAAACGGCGCCTACCCCGACAGCAGCGAGTCTATGAATTGGAAGACCTTCAAGGGGAACCGTTGCTAGGGACGTTTTACGAGACGGAATTACAGCCTGTCGTAAAAACAAAGCAAGACTACTACACAGTGGAGCAGATTTTGAAAACGGAACGCCGACGTGGCAAACTATTTCATTTCGTCAAATGGCAAGGCTGGCCCAGTTCCTTCAATTCCTGGGTGGCGGCCAACCAGGTGAAACGACTATAAAGCCAGACACTACTACCGTCATCCTTCATTCCACGTTCGACCACGGTGCTATGGACAAACAGCAGCTGCCTCTGAACACAGCGTCTCCCAAAACGCGCAAAGCGCAAGTGGGCTTTGTGGTGATATTGCTAACCCTGCTGAGTGTGTTGTACGGAGGTGTGTTTTACGACGTAGCCTATGTCAGCACTCTACTTAACCAACTTGGAACTCCAGCCGTCATCAAACCAGTCTACAGACCTTATCTACACCAGTCAACCCCGTGATCGAATCGAGCCCAGTCATCACCACCACCATACCACGTGTACAAGCGACAACGAGCTCCACACCAAGTATGCAGTCCACACCGAGCTCGACACCATGAACACTCACCACGTCTGAAAACCCGGATTTCATCACTCACAGTGAAGAGACAACGACGACCGACGTTGTACCCACCACCACTCCAGTTCACTCGTACCAAATTTACAAGAGCGTGTTACCACGACAGCGGATACACCTCCAACCATGGACCCGCGGTGACAGCATCCCTTCACTTGCGTCATCGCAGGACCGACGGGCTCCGGCAAAACGCACTTCGTCAGGAAGCTCCTTCAAAACGCCGACAGCATGATCAGCCCACCCATTGCCCGAGTCGTGTGGTGTTATGGAGAATGGCAGGCAGCGTATGCAGCAATGCTCCACATCTTGCTCGTGGAAGGCCTACCTAAACTGGCCGAGTTGGAACCGGACACCTTGGTGGTTCTGGATGATCATATGGCAGAGACGGATGCGTGCGTCACCCAACTCTTTACCAAAGGTCCCCATTAAAAAGACCAAGCCACCCACAGTTTCACCCACATGCTCTACCTACCCGTACGACAAACCGACATCAACACTATCACGGTGGATATAAGAGATGACACGGGACGACCGGTGGCATTCGAACGAGGAAAAGTGGTGCTGACTCTTCATTTTCGACAAGCTCGTGCTCCCCACTTTGTATAATGAAGGTGCCTTACGAGTGCGATGCATGCAGCCATATGGACTATTATGCCCATCAGGCCGGAGGTGGCCTTCCGGTCTTTAGTGTTGCACGCATGCAACGAGGACATGGGCTGGGAAACATACTCGGGAGCATCGTCAAAACGTTCCTGCCCTTGGTGACGCGTGGGGTGAAAGCAATCGGCAAACGAGCGGTCCGCAGTGGACTGCAAGTCGCCGGTGATGTCTTGGGGGGTACGGCACCCAAAGAAGCCTTGAAACGGCGGGCCAAAGAAGCAGGAGGCGTCTTGGTGGCCAAAGCCCAACGCACCGTAGGGAATAAAAGACCTGCACCACCGAGACCACGCACCAGTCGACCCAGCGACGACGCATCTTTTCTTAAACATGTCCTTAATCCACACAGAGTCCTGCCCCTATACTAACAGTGAATCCCGCCCACACAGGCCAGTGCCGAACAAGGGTTATGGGTGGAGCATCTCTCGCCCTCCAGCATCAACGAAACAGGACCCATCGAGTTCACCATCAGTAATGCGGATACGGCCTATGTGGATTTAGCCCATACATACTTGCATGTGAAAGCCAAGGTCGTCAATGGGGATGGCTCCTGAATCGTCGACCAAGAAACGGTGGGCCCGACGAATCTCTGGCTGCACTCTATGTTTCAACAGGTGGATATATTTCTCAGCGACAAACTCATCAGTGACTCGATCAACACGTACCCCTATCGAGCCTACATCGAGACTCTGTTGTCGTATGGACGAGAGGCTAAAAAATCTCAGCCGCTTTATTCTACCAGGGCACAGGGGAGCACATGAGCGTAGAGAACGACAATGCGGGATATAACAAACGGAAGGCTTTCACCGCGAACGGCGTCTCGGTGGATCTCATGGGTCGACTGCCTTGATGGCCACTAACGTAGGGGGGCATGCTGCTGACTATAAGATTGTCATCCCAGACGCAGTCCTGTATGTCCGAAAAGTGAAACCGAATCCAGCCGTTCAATTGGGACACCTCAAAGCCTTGGAAACAAAACCAGCCCAGTACCCTATCCGGCGTGTGCAAACCAAAGTGTTCTCTGAGTGGGCTGGAAATATGAGCGTCAACAAAGAAAACCTGTTCCAAGCGATTGATCCTGGCCTGTGTGGAAAATACCAGTTTCAGCGAAGCCTACCCAGAGAACCCGTTTGATTTTAAACATTTCGGCATCTATTTTGTGGCCCTGCATGTGGATGGACAACAGGTCTCAGCTACGGCCTTAATTACAAGCGTCTGGTCCGTCATTCATAATTCAGCCGTCGTCCATTAGAGAATATCCACGGTTGAAAATCCACTTTGCACGAGCCCTCCGAAGCACCGTCAATGTGATCTGCTACGCCGAATTTGACAACATGATTCAAGTGGACAAGGCGCACAACGTCCTGTGTGACTTTGCCACCTAACATGGATACAGACCAGATAAACACCGTGCTGGAGAATGACCCAGGGACACGTATGGTCTTTCCAGGGGTGTTCGCCCAAGATGTGCTCCCATTATACCGTATGTATCCTGCTGCTTACGTTCTCAACACGGACCCGATGGATCGGCCCGGTTGGGTGGGCGTGTACTTGACAGAACAGCAGGGCGAATACTTTGACCCGTTCGGCCTGCCACCCCTCCATCCAGATTTAACAGACATCATGGATCAAGGCACAGAGACATTGTGTTGGAACAGTGAAACGTTGCAAAGCCTGACCAGTAGCGTGTGTGGACAATATTGCTTGTTTTACCTTATCTACCGCGATGTACTCGTATATGACTGGGCCGCCCATCATTTCAATGTACAAGCCCCGTTCTGGGCTTAAGTTCTTTCAACTTACAAGCCCCCTGTTCTGGGCTTAAGTTCTTTCACGAAAAGCCCCCTGTTCTGGGCTTAAGTTCTATCAATTTCAATGTACAAGCCCCCTGTTCTGGGCTTCTGTTTTCACGTGGTTGTTCTCACGTTGTTGTTGTTAGTTATTATTGAATAAAAAACAAAATGTGATCTCACAAAGAAAAGCCATGTCTTGTGTGTTTTCTATATGAGCATAATGCATGAAGGCTATAACAGACATGTGGGGTTTCGTTCAAACTGGCCTTGAACACCGTTGAGAAAGTAGCCAATCAGTGGCCTAGGATAATCCGAAATTCACCCGCGAACTTCCGGTGATGCCGCGCAAGCGAGCGGCCGGATAATCGCGCGCGCGCGCGCTCGGTCGGATATCCCGCGCGCGGGCCGGGGAAAACTTGGATGTTGAAAATCCGGACTCTACCTCTAAGGAAAAATTGGAACTCTTCTGGGTTCGGAAGTGACGTCTGTGCGAACAACCCACACCACCAAACCACAACCACGGACCCATAGATGCCTGCTTTCTATACTACGCCCAGACTGCGCATGCGCAGACTCTTGAACACGGACGAACCATTAGCACAGTCGGATGCTGCTTCACGAGAGCTTCAAAATAAGACCTCATACGACTCCATCGGACCAACCCATGTCGGCGCCAAAATGTCTATTTCCATATACTTGGTATACTGCGCATGCGCAGAATGACGTTAGTTTTACGTTACATCCACCCAGTCGAATGCTGCTTCACGAATGCTTCACATTGATACCTCAATCGACCCCATCAGACCATTAGGGGCCTACCCAGACCTCAAAACGTCTATTTCCATACCCTTTTCCCACAATTCCGTGTCTGTGCATGCGCAGAATGTTGAACACGAACGACACACTAGTCCAGACGGATGCTCCCTCACGAGAGCTTCAAAATAAGACCCCATACGACACCATAAGATCTTTAGGGGCTCACCTAGATCCCAAAATGTATATTTCCATACACTTTTCCCACAATTCCTGCTTGCGCATGCGCAGAATGACGTCAGTTCCACGTCACATCCATTCCGTCGGATGCTCCGTCACGAATGCTTCACATTGATACCTCACTCGATCCAATCGGTCCACTCGTGGCTCATCTAGACCTCAAAACGTCTATTTCCGTACCCTTTTCCCACAATTCCTTGTCTGCGCATGCGCAGAATGTGGACAACGAACGGTTCACTAGTCCAGGTGGGTGCTCATTCACGAATGCTTCACATTGGTACCTCATACGACTCCATCCGGCCAATAGTGGCCCACCTAGACCCCAAAACTTCTATTTCCATAAACTTTGTTCACTGCGCATGCGCAGAATGACGTTAGTTCCACGTCACACCCATCCCGTCGGATGCTCCCTCACGAATGCTTCACATTGATACCTCACTCGATCCAATCGGCCCACTCGTGACCCACCTAGACCCCAAAACGTCTATTTCCGTACCCTTTTCCTACAATTCCCTGTCTGCGCATGCGCAGAATGTAGACAACGAACGTAGATACACTAGTCCAGGTGGATGCTCCTTCACGAATGCTTCACATTGATACTTCATACGACTCCATCGGACCAATAGTGGCCCACCTAGACCCCAAAACGTCTATTTCCATACACTTTGTCCACTGCGCATGCGCAGAATGACTTTAGTTCCACGTCACACCCATCCCGTCGGATGCCCATTCACGAATGCTTCACTTTGACACCTCACTCGATCCAATCGGTACACTAGGGACCCCTCTTGCCTCTGAAGATTGCCGGAGAATGCCGGAGAATTTGGGACTACTTTCTGTCCGCGGAGGCAGACCGCATCACCATCAGACCGCATCACGGCGGAGGAATACACACGCCCGATTCACGCAGACCTGAAGTGACGTCACTCCAGCGCACAACACTCCTGCGCACACCGCCACAGAACCGCCACAAAATCTTACCTGCGCACACCACTTTCTCGCGCATGCGCAGTGACGAGCCAAAGGCTCGAAATGCTCGCTACCTACTACTTCGGGTCCCAGTTGCATACGTGTACGTATCACATTTTTGCTTAGTTATGGGCAGTGCTTTTTTGTATCCATACAAACTATACATTTTCTGAAAGCCCTTGATTCAAGGAATTTAGATAAATAAATAAATTCCTCGAATTTATTACAAGAATCGATTTATTTAAAGATAGATTATGTCATTTAGAAAAGTATAGTCATGCGCTAATAACTCTCTCAGTTTTCATCAAACAAACTTGCCTTTTTGGAATAATGGACTTCATCATTTGAATAAAAACAGGTCGCCTCAGTTTTTTAGTTAGGGCCTAGAAGTTATTTTATCGTCGTGCAAAGTTGAAAGATTGAAAAAATCTACAAAAACTCGACCCTCTCCACTAAATCATAAATGATTCATGAACAGGGCCGAACTTGTAAAATTTGAGGCAAA
>JAVTVY010033837.1:0-14951 GCA_036873755.1 Hanleya hanleyi | reverse complement strand
GAATCTGTTAACCAGAAGACTATACTGTGAAGTCATGTGACTGTCAGTATGTCGGCACCTCTTCCCACTTCCCTTATATGCGTTGTAATTTATCTCGCATATAATGTACATATGTTTGTCAACATTTTTGCTGTTGTAATATAGATCTTTTTTTGCAATAATGTTTTAAACTGTCAAAAAAGTTCTAAATTTGAAACTTTCTTTTTTTTAAGAGGGGGAGTGTCATGGTATTGTAGTCTATTATTAGACATTGTGGATGTTTCTGGAATATAGGACCGACACAAGCTTGTTTACGTACTATTATGTGGGTCAACCACTTAGAGCTTTCTGGAAGACTACTGTAAATTGTATCTAGGTCAGATGATACGGTAATAATGTGTATTCTAGAAGCTTATTGAATTGGTGGAATGATGTGGAATGCATCATAGAGTATAAATAGCGCTCAGTCAGTCATTCAGGAGGGTCAATTCAAACTGGCTTTTATGTGGGTCTGTTATACTGTGTTACTATCTGGATTTACCTTTGCCTGTAAGTATGGACTGATGGATTATTTACTCATTAACTTTTGGCTGCTGCATAATCTACGATATTTCTTAATGGCTATTCGATATTGGACATTTACTGGGACTGTGTACAACTGAGCAGAGTTGGATTACCATTATACAGAAGAGTGATTTGTGCGCGTCAACAAGGACTGTAAAGTATACACCGGTACAGCATATAGCATTGAACAGTAAGACTATATTTCACATTTATTTGTTGTATTAACCTTACTTAAATTGTATATGATTTTAGTATTGTAAATAAATATTTGATTGTTAATCCTTGACTTCACACGTCTTTCTGTTACGGTAAAGCTGACGTAACAACGGACCCTCGGTGGCCGAGTCAGGTCTAAGGCTGGTGACCACTAGCCTTACGCCGCTGAACCGGCACAGGTTCGAGCCCAGCTGGTTCATGTGTGAAAGTTTGTCAGTTACTTGTCAACGGACAGTGGTTCTCTCTGGCTACTCTGGCTTCCTCCATCAACCAAACTGACTGTCACCATATGAGTCAAACAAACTTTAGTGGGACATTATTAAAGCCAAATCCCCCCCCCACTATATCTTACCTGGACTCCAGGCTAGATACACCCTATATCTAATAGATCCACTCTATATCTCAGCTGGACTCCAGGCTATATCGATCCTATATCTTACCTGGACTCGAGGCTAGATCCACCATATATCTTTCCCAGACTCCCATCTACATCCACCCTATATCTTACCTGGACTCAATGCTAGTTCCAGCCTATAAGTACAGGCCAGATCAACACTATATTTGATCCAGATTCCAGGCTATATCCATCCTATATCTCACCTGGACTCCATGCTATATCCATCCTATATATCTTACCTTGACTCAAGGCTAGATCCACCATATATCTTTCTTGGACTCCAGGGCCAGCTACATCCACCCTATATCTTACCTGGACTCGAGGCTAGTTCCAGCCTAGAAGTACAGGCCAGATCTACCCTATATCTCACCCAGACTCTAGGCTAGATCCATCCTATATCTCACCTGGACTCCAGGCTAGATCCACCCTATATCTCACCTGGACTCCAGGCTAGATCCACTGTATATCTTTCTTGGACTCCAGGGCCAGCTACATCCACCCTATATCTTACCTGGACTCGAGGCTAGTTCCAGCCTAGAAGTACAGGCGAGATCTACCCTATATCTCACCCAGACTCTAGGCTAGATCCATCCTATATCTCACCTGGACTCCAGGCTAGATCCACCCTATATCTCACCTGGACTCCAGGCTAGATCCACCCTATATCTCACCTGGACTCCAGGCTAGATCCACCCTATATCTTTCTTGGACTCCAGGGCCAGCTACATCCACCCTATATCTTACCTGGACTCGAGGCTAGTTCCAGCCTAGAAGTACAGGCCAGATCTACCCTATATCTCACCCAGACTCTAGGCTAGATCCATCCTATATCTCACCTGGACTCCAGGCTAGATCCCCCCTATATCTCACCTGGACTCCAGGCTAGATCCACCCTATAGCTTACCTGGACTATTGGATAGATCCACCCTATATCTTACCTGGACTCCAGGCTAGATCCACCCTGTATCTTACCTGAACTATTGGATAGATCCACCCTATATCTTACCTGGACTCAAGGCTAGATCCACCCCATATCTCACCTGGATTCCCGGCTAGATCATTCTTATATCTTGCACATGGATTCCAGGTTAGATCCACACTATATCTCTCAGACCATGCACCTAGCTTTAACATGTCGTGGTTCTAACATTTTCAGAACAGTTTTCATTTTCTGCTCTGACAGTAAGCTCATTTGAAAATGCTGCTCCGGCTTGACATGTCACTGGGTGCATGTGTGAGTGTTTTCTGCCAGGGTAAACATAAGAAACCTAAGTCTCGCAGTATCGTATACAATATGTATCACAGATCTGGTCTGCTATCCAGGTTCGGATGTATATATATATCATGGATCTAGCCAGGTCTCCAAGTTTGGATGTATATATGATATATGATGGATCTAGAAAGGTTGGGATGTAGGATCCTGGATCTAGCCAGGTCTCCAGGAAGTAGTCCATAGTTTCAGATTATTGGTCCCCCCTCAAAAATTTTAATACAGCAGGGCGCGGGTCTGACCACAAGATAATTATCCTTCCCTTTTTGGTAACCAGTATTTATAGTACCAAGATTCTGGGTACTACCATTCCTTCAAAATGACATAAGCGGATGGGTGGCTCGGTTGAGCTTTATGGCGAGTGGGGCCGCGAAGTTAACCTTCGTCAGCCTCTGTTTAAAAATAGGGTTATGTCACGTGGAATATGTGACAAAAAACAGCATGGTCGACCACATATTTTGAATAGCCTTTTTATCTCGCCTCGAGACAGGGAACACTGGAAAGAAATTTTATTGAAATCGATTGTCAAGCTTTTTCCAGGAAACGAACAAAATATGGCATATTTTGCGTCGATCATTTCAATAGATTTTCCAGAAAATATGGAGTACGTTCCGAGGGAAGAAAATTTAGTTCCTGCTACTTCAAAGAAGAAATCTTTGAAGCAGCATGGAACCAGTCACCCTACATCCACCCTATAAAACACTGAGGACAGCGCACAAGACACAGACATGACGCTTACATGGTGTAATAAAGACAAGTGATATTACAGTGCTAGACATCACATTATCAAGTTCCATTGCAAAATGCATTGAAGCAACAGGAATTATAGAGATATGAAGCGGTCCGCCATTTTGGATCTTCCGTGAAAATCAGCGTAACATATATTCAAACACAAGCGTTTTTCTGGAATTAGCGCTACAAATAATTCGAAAGTAACCAATTTTTTAATTTTTTGGAGTTTCATATCACTGCATCGCGAATTATTAGGGAAATTACCGTATATCATGAATCTAGTCCGGTCTCCAGGTTGGGATGTATATTTTTATTTCTATATACATATAAAAGTCATACACCTGCCCAGGATAATATATTGGAAAGAAAATATCAATGACAGCTGAAATTTGTCATTACCGATTTCACAACATCATCGGTAGCTCATCAGACGTTTTAATGACTTTGAATTTGCCCTTGGCAAACTGAGGAGTAGTGCAGTGTAGTCAGAGGAGTAGCTAGAGGAGTACCTATAAGATAGTGTGCAGTGTACACTGCAACTACACTGCATCAGCTGGAGGAGTAGGCTGCAGTGTAGTCTGCAGTGTATAGCTAGAGGAGTGTCCCAATTATGTAAATGAGGCTGCAGTGTAGCCTGCAGTGTAGTCTGAGGAGTAATCCTCTGCTGCAGTGTACTCCTCTGGTGCAGTGTACTCCCCTGCTGCAGTGTACTCCTCTGCTGCAGTGTAGGTGGCAGTGTACTCCTCTGTTGCAGTGTAGACTGCAGTGTAGGTGGCAGTGTACTCCTCTGCTGCAGTGTAGGTGGCAGTGTACTCCTCTGTTGCAGTGTAGACTGCAGTGTAGGTGGCAGTGTACTCCTCTGGCTACACTGCAGACTACACTGCATCAGAGGAGTATCCCAATTATTTAAGTAAGGTAGCAATGTAGCCTGCAGTGTGGGCAGAGAAATACTCCTCCAGTAGACTCTGCAGTGTATGCAGCAGTGTAGGCTAAGGAGTACCCAGTTACGTACAATTATCATGGTGATCATGTAATTAAATACTTTGGGAATACAATCAGAATGTTAGAGATGCAAGCAACTAAATCAGTCTGGATTTTTATGGTTCGAGCTGTTAATGCTGCTATCTATTCACCTAACAGAGTTATGCACCTGTGTTAGTTGCTCTTTTTAATTCACTCACAAGACACTATAATGATTAAAATTGTCTTTCAAGAAATGGGCCACTAAAAATTCTCAATGCTGCTTTACTAGGTTCACATGGAAATTGTATCAATATCATGAACAAATTCACTGAATAACAACTTACACACAATCCTTTCAATATACCCACCTTCTAATTTATCTTCCATAATCAAAGTTCTACATCATACAAAAGAAGATCTAATCACCCACCACTTGTAACAAAGACTTCACTTATTTGCCCGCCTTTTTCAAAATCAGTTGATGTTTAAATCTAACATTCTGCACCAGAGAGTTCTGTAAGGGGTGTAACTCATGCAAGGTAAACTAGGTCAAAGTTAGAAGTGTACCATACCCAGAGGAGTAGGCCAGCAGATGGTAGAGTCTCTGCAGTGTAGGGAGGAGTAGGGGATTTCAGGCTATGTCCCAGCAGTGTAGCGAGGAGTAGGGGGCATGAAAAACAAAGTCTCTGCAGTGTAGTGAGGAGTAGGAGGCTTCATAAGACAGAGTCTGTGCAGTGTAGCGAGGAGTACTCCTCTGCATTTGCATATTTGAGAAGTACTCCTCTAGGTACACCTCTGGATACACTTGTGAGGAGTACGCCTCAGTTTGCTATTAAAGGTGACGTTCATACAATATATTCCATATTTATAGCGCTACGTCATACACTGACGTGATATCGAATAGAATAGTTCCCGAATTCCAGGTTGGGATGTATATATGATATATTGTGGATCTAGTCAGCCAGGCCTCCAGGTTGGGATGTATATATGATATATCGAGGATCTAGCCAGATTTCCACATTGTAATGTATATATGATATATCACGGATCTAGACAGGTCTCCAGGTTGGGATGTACATGTATATCGAGAATCTAGTCAGGTCCCCTAGATGGGATGCATATGTGATATATCATGGATCTGGCCAGGTCTCCAGGTTGGGATGTGAATATGATATATCAAGGATCTATCCAGGTTGGGATGTAAATATGATCTAGTCAGGTCCCCAAGATGGGATGTATGTATGATATATCAAGGATCTATCCAGGTTGGGATGTAAATATGATCTAGTCAGGTCCCCAAGATGGGATGTATGTATGATATATCAAGGATCTATCCAGGTTGGGATGTAAATATGATCTAGTCAGGTCCCCAAGACGGGATGTATATATGACATATCAAGGATCTATCCAGGTTGGGATGTAAATATGATCTAGTCAGGTCCCCAAGATGGGATGTATGTATGATATATCAAGGATCTATCCAGGTTGGGATGTAAATATGATCTAGTCAGGTCCCCAAGATGGGATGTATAGATGATATATCGAGGATCTAGCCAGGTTGGGATGTATAGATGATATATCGAGGATCTAGCCAGGTCTCCAGGTTTGGATGTATATATGATCTAGCAAGGTTTCCAAGTTAGGATGTATATATGAAAAAATAATTGACCAGAGAATACATATTAAATATTGTAGTCAATTGATAATATAAAACAAAATTGACTTTTATTGCATTTCAAATTTGAGCAATACATGTATGAATGATAATTATAATTGTGTATTCAATACATATATTAGAACATATATGTTCTAATAATTCAATAACCATAATAATATTAATGACCCCAATACTTATATTATTATAAAGAATCTAATAAGTTTGATTACCTCATACTGTGCTTCTACAGACATGACATAATCCTGGTCCCCCACAAGTTACTGCTTTCATACTGTAGTGTAGAAGAAACAATCAATAGAGCATTTTCCATATCCCAGAGACTGTGCTTCCACAGAATCCAGGCCTAGCTCCCACAATGGCTAATGTGCACATTAATGAGAGAACAATGAAGAAGCTGTATGCATGGATCAGTGACTTCAGCTGATCAGCCATGGGCATGCTGGGTTGTATATCCCTTTCACCTATCTGTAACCCAGGAGCTGACTATGTTGATCTGGTGATATGTGACATGATTTTATGGCAACGATTTGGTGTAAGACTCACGAAATATAATTGACAAAAGATCTGCAAGTTGTATTGTCAGTCTTTTGTCCAGGATATTACCTTTTCAATGGGAGGTCTTACACCAAAGCCTTGCCGATTTTATACACTATGTACTATATTTTCTCAGCCAAAGAAAGTTGTCATTATGTGTGAATACTGTAAAATATGTATGCCAGCTATACCAGTAACTGGTCGGACAGGTGACCATGAACAGACAGGCTTTTCTTTGCATCTCAATAATGTGTAACTGAGCCAGTAAGGGATATCATGTTCGAGTTCTCACCAGGTGCTGCTTCCTATCACAGCTTTTTCTATCCTTGTATATGGGGAGCTCGTATTTCAGCATCACGCAGGAAAATTCACAACAATACGCTATCAAATATTTCAATAATATAAACATAAATAAACATATTTACCTACGATGTACTCTGAATACATAAGACTCCACAAGCTGTGGAGTAGGCTGTGACAAGAATTATTATGATGTGAACAAGAACACAATTTAGGACAAATGCACAAAACATGGCAGCAAAATGCAGTAAAATTTGGTAAAATGCCAATAATGTAATAACCTTATAATTTGTGATCACTGCAAACTTCACATCCAATTCTCTGATAAAAGAGACTAAATTCATACAAGAGCTGTTAGGCAATCCATATCTCACAATTAATCTGGCCCTTAGCACAATACTAACTAGGACAAGACTGCGGAAAATTATGTACTCCAATTACTTTTGGTCCCATTTATCAATAGGGTATCTGAATTATTCGTAAGGAGAATGGCAAGCAAGTATAGTGTCAGAATATCAACCATGTATATATAGTGTCACAAAACCATGAATATTGCACCACATCCCAAAAACAATGAAAAATACAATAGAAAACATTTTCAGATTTACCCAAAATTGCAATTTATAATGTATGAGGTACACATACCACCCACCAGCCATGATTGGGGCAAATGTGTGAATAATCTGGTTCGTCCATGTGTATGATCAGAGCATATGTATGAATAATCTGGTTTGTCCATGTACATGGTCAGGGCATATGTGTGAATAATCTGGTTTGTCCATGTAATATATGATCAGGGCATATGTATGAATAATCTGGTTTGTCCATGTAGTCAGGGCATATGTGTGAATAATCTGGTTTGTCCATGTAGTCAGGGCATATGTGTGAATCTGGTTTGTCCATGTAGTCAGGGCATATGTGTGAATAATCTGGTTTGTCCATGTAGTCAGGGCATATGTATGAATAATCTGGTTTGTCCATGTAGTCAGGGCATATGTGTGAATAATCTGCTTTGTCCATGTAGTCAGGGCATATGTATGAATAATCTGGTTTGTCCATGTAGTCAGGGCATATGTGTGAATAATCTGGTTTGTCCATGTATATGGCCAGGGCATGTGTGAATAAACTGGTTTGGCTATTTCTACAGTCAGGGCATATGCATGTCTGGTTTGTCCATGTATACGGTCAGGAAATATGTGTGAATAATCAGGTTTGTCCATGTATACGGCAAGCTCGTAGGCATGGATTCTAAATGTGGGGGTCGATAACCATCGAAGTTGTACTCAGAATGCGAGTACAGAAAGCGCGAAGCCCTGCTGGGGAGGGGAGGGGGGCCGTGCAATGGCGTGTTCTGGCACATTTTGAGAGTATATTTTCTGTGCTCTCAATGTGTTGTAAACTAATGTGAAAACCTGAATAGATTTTTTGAAGTGGAACATATGTTTTAAATTTTTAGTAAAATGGTGCGTTTGGGTGCATATTGACGAAATGTTTTTTTATTATGTAGGCCTAGCCGGGAAACATGGGCTGAAGGGGTCTATTAAATTTACTTTGCATTGAGTGTTGTTGCTGGACTCGTGATAGGAAACTTTTATAAATGTATGTATAGAAAGATACTTTAAGCAGAACTAACTTTCTTGCACCTAATATAGGATGCAGAGAAACTTCAATTGTGCTTTATAGATACAATATATGAACATCTTTCTTTTGTTATGGGGGCCTCAAGGGAGAACGGTCTCTGACTGATTGTGTAACCCTCGTTAAGTAAAGCACTTATTATTATTATACTGACCACATATCCTGCATATTTCCTAATTGTCCATACAATATTAACTGAGATCCAGCCTGGACAAGTCCCAATTCACAAAGATTTGAAGCAAAAAGGGCCATAACTCATGGAAATATATGCAAAATGCGGAGAAACTTAACACTGCACAATGACAGGGCACTGACCACATATCCTGCAAATTTCATAATTGTCCATACAATATTAACCGATATCCAGCCCGGACAATTCCCAATTCACAAAGATTTAAAGAAAAAAGGGCCATAACTCTTGCAAATATACGTGAAACGCAGAGAATCAGCCTGGACAAGTCCCAATTCACAAAGATTTGAAGCAAAAAGGGCCATAACTCATGGAAATATATGCAAAATGCGGAGAAACTTCACACTGCACAATGACAGGGCACTGACCACATATCCTGCAAATTTCATAATTGTCCATACAATATTAACCGAGATCCAGCCCGGACAAGTCCCAATTCACAAAGATTTGAAGAAAAAAGGGCCATAACTCTTGAAAATATATGCGAAACGCGGTGAAGCTTCACACTGCACAGCTACAGGGCACTGACCACACATCTGCGAATTTCATAATTGTCCATACAATATTAACCAAGATCCAGTCCCAATTCATGAAGATTTCAGAAACAAAGGGCCATAACTCTTGAAAATATAAGCGAAACGGGGAGAAACTTTATGCTGCACAACTGTAGGGCACTGACCACATATCATGCAAATTTCATACTTGTCCATACAATATTAACCAAGATCCAGTCCCAATTCATGAAGATTTCAGAAACAAAGGGCCATAACTCTTGAAAATATAAGCGAAACGGGGAGAAACTTTATGCTGCACAACTGTGGAGCACTGACCACATATCATGCAAATTTCATACTTGTCCATACAATATTAACCAAGATCCAGTCCGGACTAATCCCATTCCCAGAGATTTCAGAACAAGAGCCCAAGGGGCTTCAATATACGCCCGTATATCTGGAATTACATTGGTCCAAATTTCAAGGTTGTTTGATAGCCTCGATTCCAATTGTTAGCTAGCAATCCAGAGAAAGGTATACAATTTTGAGCTTCTGAGAAGTTAACATATATCACATCTTATATTGAATGATAAACTAAAATGAGCTTAATTCTTGGTAACTAGTTGACCTTGAAGCAAGAGCCGAGAGCTCACAAATCCCACACTGAAATCGACAATAGTCAAACAGAAGAAAATAGTAGTTTTCCTGCACATGGATTCCTTTCAAACGAGAGAATTTTTCATGAAGGAAGAAGAAAGTGATGAAGTAAACCCTTGTTCTTGAGTTAATAAACAGGTATGAAGTTCATAAAGGACCCCTCTCCTCGTTTAATTAGTAAATGTAGGGTTTTATTTCACAACAGTTTAACTAAATGTAGCTGTTTCAAACACGGGAGACAACTCCACAAGACAAATGACATATACATGTAGAAGAGAGAACTCCAACCTGACACAAAGTCAGCTAAACTTGATTCAGTTTGGGGGGGACTGTGACCTTGACCTTTGACAAATTGATCTCAAAATGTATGGCTCCTCTTGCCATGCGATTAAGGTATACTCAAAGTTTGGTACCAATCCATACCTTGAAACTAGAGCTATCGCATGGACAAATGTTAATGGATGAATGGACAGAACTCAACATTGCAATACATGACCTCGTCTTCGACAGGCATATGAAAATGTGACTTTTAATGATTTCTTGATTTTGGGGTCACAGTGACCTTAACCTCTGACCCACATTTTGGTATGTAATACATCATGTCCCTCTAATGCATCTACTGGCAGAAAAAAGTTATTTTGAATGATTTCCTGATTTTGGGGTCACAGTGACCTTGACCTAAATTTTGGTACACCACATATCGTCTTCCCTCAATGTATCAATGGACACACAAAAAATCTTGATTTTTATGAATTTCATGATTTTGGGGGTCACAGTGACCTTGACGTCCGGCCTCGACCTACATTTTGGTACGTGACACATCGTGTCTCCCCTATCTACTGACACAAAAAAAAAGTAATTTTCAAACATTTCTTGATTCTGGAGTTACAGTGATCTTGACTATTGACCTTGACCTAAATTTTTGTACATGACAAACTGTCTCCTCGTAATTTCTCAATGGACACCAAAAATCATCATTTTGAACAAATTCACGATTTTGGGGACACCTTGACCTTTGACCTTGACCTACATTTTGGTATGTGGCACATTGTGTCCCCTTAATGTATTTACGGACACAAAAAAACTTTATTTTTAATAACTTCCTGATTTTGGGGGTCACAGTGACCTTTGACCTTGACCCAATTTTTGGTATGCGACACTTCATTTCCGCCTATTGAATCCACTCACAAAAAAATAGTAATTTTCAATGATTTCCTGATTTTCACATCACACTGACCTTTCACCTTGATTCTGGGGTCAGTGACCTTGACCTGGTTCAAAATTTTGGTACATGACAAAACGGCTCCCTGTAATTTCTCAATGGACTCAAAAATCATGATTTTTAACAATTTCACTATTTTGGGGTCACAGTGGCCTTTACCTTTCACCTTGATCTACATTTTGGTAGATGACACATCGTGTCCCCCTAATGTATCTACTGGCAAAAAAAATGTTATTTTTAATAATTTCCTGATTTTGGGGTCACAGTGACCTTTGACCTTCGACCTTGACCTATTTTTTTGGTATGCGACACTTAGTTTCCCTCTATTAAATCCAGTCACAAAAAATTTGAAATTTTTATTGATTTTCTGATTTTTCGGTCACACTGACCTTTGACCTCGACCTACATTTGGTATGCAACACATCGTTCCCCCCTAGGGCATCCACTCACCAAAAATTAGAACTGTAGATAGAAAACTGTCAATCATCAATGATTTCCTGATTTTAGGCAACAGTGACCTTTGACCTCGACCTCAAGTTTGGTACGTGACACATCGTCTCTACCTAGTGTATCCACTCACAAAAAAATTGCAACTGTGGATAGAAAACGTTCACAGATATAGACCGGACACTTCAGTGATTTCCTGTTTTTTAGGCCAATGACCTTTGACCTCGACCTTTATTTTGGTACGCGACACATCGTTTCCCCGTAGGGTATCCACTCACCAAAAATTGGAACTCTAGATAGAAAACTGTTCCAGATATAGACCGGACACGACGGACGGAAACCGCCATCACATAATATGTCCGCCTTTCGGCGGGCGTATAAAAAGTATGGTGGGCCATGAAACCCATAGTGTTTTAGTATTGTTAAGGAATGAGAACACATCTTGAGGAATGCTTCATCCCAGTGTCGGTGAATTAGGAAGAAGAACAGCTACATTTCTGTGTGTAGTAAATCAGGAATGTGCAATGTAATACTTGAACATCACATCACAGATCATGCGCGGCCCAAGACTGTGCCGATAATATCCACATGAACCGTCGACAGAATAGATCAGCGTGCACACCCACAACTCAATTTCAGTGATTTTACCCGAAATCCAGGGATAATTTCCTGAAATTCAAGTATATCATCCAAGAATTAAAGCTACATTACCTTAATTTTAGGGGATTTTACGTACCTGAATAGGGTCGGGAACTTAATAATCAGGGTGGTAAATTTGCCTGAATTTCAGGGAAAATCCTCATTCAGGGATCTTTTTTCTGAAAGTCCGGAAATTATCTCTGGATTTCAGGTAAAATCCCTGAAATTGAGTTGTGGATGTGAATATTTCTGAGAGTATCAAAAGTAGGAGTTGTGTTGACAAGATATCATTTAATCCAATTTCCATAGAAAGCTACCGCTCTTTCGCAGTCGGTGAAGTGTTCTTGTGCGAGAAGCCCCTCAGGGGCCTATTTAATCACAGAAGCGATGTGATCATCAGCAGAATTGAAATAGCCTATTTGAGTAAACAAACTATCCAACACTGGTCGTTGGCCGTCGTCATTACCGACCCTTATCAGACGTCGGTGCCAGAATCGTGCCGCGATGAAAAACGTTGAGGTAGCTGACCTTGACTGGCCTATTTTGGCTGTGCTACTGGCTATTTTGGACATTGGCTGTGCTACTCACAAAAACTTCTGCAAGTTTATCAAATCAGCTAGGCTTGTCTGCTGCACCAGAGGAAACAAAATGACCTTTTTTTTACGTGAACGGCAATGACCAGGCACAGCTGGACTACTTCTTCATTCCCGAAGAGCAGAAAGATATCCTTATGTCCAGCAAGTCGGCGGATATGGACCCCGAGAACACCTCTGACCATACTCCAGTCACCTGAGAACCTCCATCAAATCTACTCAAGCAAAACCAAAATCCAGTCAGCCAAGACCAAAGCAAATCAACTGGAAACAACACAATCTCGGCTATGCCACAGCAGTCAAAGCGCTACTAGACCCAGTAAAAGAATGCCATTCTCAATTTGATATTTCTTGCGAAGTGAAACGGCTGTAAAGGACCCTCCTCTCAGCCGCCAAATTAGCATCTGGACCTTCCAATCCCAAACGATCCAAAAACGGCTTACAGTATATAAAACCGGCGGTCCTCAAGGCCATCAAGTGCATTAAAACAGCATTCCACAAGTGGAAAGTAGCAGGCCGACGACGGTCAAAACTCCATCCATTGTCCAGAGCGAAAAACGAGGCCCAAAAGCACCTCAGAAGGGTCCAAAGAATGGAGGCCGCAAAACAACGAGACCAAACCTACCATAGGATCATGAAAGCTCACAAGGACGACACACGACTGTTCCACAAATTAGTAAATCAGCAAAGAAATGCAACCAAAAAACAAACTTCTGAACTCTACTTCCACGGCGAGTTATACGAAGACGAGCAACTCACAACAGTGTGGCATCAATACTTCAGTGAACTGGCGACCCCGAGAACCAACAAAAGTTTTGACATTACTACGACCGAGCAAGTTAACCTCTACTTCATGATCATTGATAGTCTAGCAAATGCTACAAAGGGTGAAAGTATAATATTTACCATCAACGAGATAGAGGAAGCCATTAAGGGGCTAAATAGACGAAAATCGCTCGACATATTTAACCTGACTGCTTAACATCTTATCTATGGACAAGCTCCTGTGGCAGCATTCTTGACAGACCTTATCAACAACATCTTGAAACAGGGACTACTTCCACAAATAACACATAAAGTCAGCTAAACTTGATTCAGTTTTGGGGGGCTGTGACCTTGACCTTTGACAAATTGATGTATGGCTGCTCTTGCCATGCGAGTAAGGTATATGGTACTCAAAGTTTGGTACCAATCCATACCTTGAAACTAGAGATATCGCATGGACAACAAATGTTAATGGATGAATGGACAGAACCCAACATCGCATTACATGACCTAGTCTTCGACAGGCATATGAAAATGTGACTTTTAATGATTTCCTGATTTTGGGGTCACAGTGACCTTGACCTTTGACCTTGACCTAAATTTTGGTACATGACAAACCGTCTCCCCATAATTTCTCAATGGACGCAAAAGATCAGGATTTTTAACAATTTCACGATTTTGGGGTCACAGTGACCTTGACCTTTGACCTTGACCTAAATTTTGGTACATGACAAACCGTCTCCACATAATTTCTCAATGGACACAAAAGATCAGGATTTTTATAAATTCACAATTTTGGGGTCACAGTGACCTTGACCTTTGACCTTGACCTACTTTTTGGTATTTTTAATAATTTCCTGATTTTGGGGTCAGAGTGACCTTTGACCTTGACCTAATTTTTGGTATGCGACACTTCCTTTTTTGGTATTTTTAATAATTTCCTGATTTTGGGGTCAGAGTGACCTTTGACCTTGACCTAAGTTTTGGTATGCGACACTTCCTTTCCCCCTATTGAATCCACTCACAAAAAATTAGTAATTTTTAATGATTTCCTGATTTTTAGGTCACACTGACCTTTGACCTTGATTCTGGGGTCACAGTGATCTTGACTATTGACCTGGATCTAAATTTTGGTACATGACAAAACGGCTACCCATAATTTCTCAATGGACTAAAAAAATCATGACTTTTACCAATTTCACGATTTTGGGGTCACAGTGACCTTGACCTTTGACCTTGACCTACATTTTGATACGTGACACATCGTGTCCCCCTAATATATCTACTGACACAAAGAAATGCTATTTTTAATAATTCCCTGATTTTGCGGTCACAGTGACCTTTGACCTTTGACCTTGACCTACATTTTGGTATGCGACACTTCATTTCCCCCTATTTGAATCCACTCAAAATTTTTTAGAAATTTTTAATGATTTCCTGATTTTTCAGTCACACTGACCTTTGACCTCTGATCTTGACCTACATTTAGTATGCAACACATCGTTTCCCCCCTAGAGCATCCACTCACCAAATATTAGAACTGTAGATAGAAAACTGTCAACGATCAATAATTTCCTGATTTTAGGCAAGTGACCTTTGACCTCTGACCTCGACCTCAATTTTGGTACGCGACACATCGTCTCTACCTAGCGTATCCACTCACAAAAAATTGC
>JAVTVY010033836.1:0-15116 GCA_036873755.1 Hanleya hanleyi | reverse complement strand
GATTAACTTGAGAATACAGTCCGCTACAACAGCATAATCAACGACACTACTGCCACCTGGTTGGTGGCAAGTGAACTGGCCTAATGAATCTCCTAATGTTCTCCCATTCAATAATCTCATGCCTGAAGAAATACAAAGTTCCAATAATTGTCTGCCACGGGTGTCTGTTATCTTATCACAATTAAATCGATTTAGTGGAACAGAGTCTTCAATGTATAAATCAGATAATGGCAAGTGGTTGGAGTTATCATCACATATATAGTCTCGGCCACCTCCAGTCCGTGCATTTAAATCACCTAATAGTATTCTATAACCAGAATTGGATAAGCGGGCTATATCGGATTCAATTCTACCAAGTATGCCAACATCAGACTTCAGACTGAAAGGAGACTTTTCTGGAGGAATGTAACAGTAACACACATAGATATTTTTGTCAACCCCGAACAGTTCCTTCTTCAGTTCCAGCCAAATGTAGTCATTAGTGGAATGCTCTAGAAATCGCACACCAGGGCGTAGTTCATCCTTGACGTATATGGCTAAGCCTCCATGATGTAAACTAGAATTTTTCTTTTTGGGGCCAATCAAAGGCATAACATAATACCCAGGTATTGATAGGTCATGAGCAGGCCCAGTATGAGTCTCAGCGAGGCCAATGATATGGTAGTGACTCAAACTTTTAAGGAATAATGGGTCTTTCAGCTTATTAAATTCTTTAGAGATTAGGCCATGTACATTCCAATAGGTGACCTTGAGTTGATTAATATTAAATGAGGAAGACACTCTACTATCCGCATTATCAAAATTTTGGGGAAAACACATTCAACAATAATAATGTCCAACTCTAAAGTTCAAACACACAAATGTAGGAAGTAACGCAACAAAACCAGCAAAGTTAGTACCGCAACAGATAAGCGGTAGTATGATCTCGATGAATAGTTCACTACAATGAACCTAAAAGTTCGCACTTGGAAATAATGTACTCTCCTGGAGGGAATGCCATTTTAGTTGCCACGGTAACCACCATAATAGGGTCTGTACATAGAATCGGGTGATGCATGTTCATCATAGTGTTGTTGCAAATGATGACTGGAGCGCGCATAGTAGTCTGTATCCTTGTCACGGGACTCGCCCATACCGGAGATCCCCGAGAAGTTGCGAATGGGGACTCGCCATCGTAAGACCTTCCAGATCCGTATTTGTAACCATGGTAACGACTTCCATGGATGGATGGATGTACTTGGGCACTCCATCGCACCGCGATGGGCACAGGTCGTGCGAACACGCCGTGCAACCCGTTTCCCCCAACCCGCCCTACACATGATCCCTCTTAACAGTGTCACATAGACAATGTTTAATCCCCACATTCTTATTAAACAATATACATTCTCTTAATTCCCATAACTACAGACGTATCACATAATATTTCCATCTGTCAAGCCCCCTCATTCTCTCTTAATTCCCGGATCGATTCCATGTAGCTGACGGTCATCCGACTCCTCTCTGTAAAAGCTGCCATACTTAGGAATGACCTGAGGTGGATTAGAATTCATAACACTGCGGGGGGAATAAGACCGTTTCCTGTATTGACCGTCATAGCGAGTATGGCCCGTCAAATCTGCAGAATTTCTCCGTTGGTGTCTTCGGGGTGGTTTATCGGTGTCGATCGATACGATACCAAGACAGCTATGTATAGCTGTCCGGAAGTTCATAGCAAGCACACTGGTGCCATTGGAGTTGAGGTGAACCCCATCCGACGACATATATTTGGGAATAGGCTTGTCTCTGCTGCTCATGTTAGAGTTGTCGATGAAGGAGACTTGGTCACTATGGAGGAAGTGATGCTGTAGCAGGACATTGGCTTGGTGTATCTTGAGGCTAAGGCACAAGCGGCTGGGACAATCTATATGCCGGCGCCATATTGAACGTACGTAAAAAAAAAGAGAAAGGCTGGAAACGGTGTTCAAGGCTTCTCGCCAAACGGGCGTAAATAAAGCTTTATCTTCCCCAAAAACTATACCACATTTCCCCTAGGATCCCCACCGATGATCATGCACACTTGGGTCGTCAACACCAGGTGTTTTATCCAAGTTTTAGCCGTCAATTCAAAATCAACCCATTGGACTGTTTACCTGAGACAATGACCCAGTTTACATCCAAATCGCCAGTCCTCGGTCCTTTCCGCCTCCGTTGATCCGCTGGTAGGTCACGTGCTCCGGCTGACGCGTAGGGGATTTCCAACTCGAGTTGGTCGGAGCGGAGGCGGAAAGGACCGAGGAATGGCGATTCGGATGTAAACTGGGTCATTGTCTCAGGTAAACAGTCCAATGGGTTGATTTTGAATTGACGGCTAAAACTCGGATAAAACACCTGGTGTTGACGACCCAAGTGTGCATGAGCATCGCTGGGGATCCTAGGGGAAAGGTGGTATAGTTTTTGGAGAAGATAAAGCTTTATTTACGCCCATTTGGCGAGAAGCCTTGAACACCGTTTCCAGCCTTTTCATTTTTTTTACGTACGTTCAATATGGCGCCGGCATATAGATTGTCCCAGCCGCCTGTGGGCTAAGGGCAGGGTCATCTGTGCGGAGCATGCCAAGGGAGATAAGCACCTTTGGCTGTTTTTCTAGTGTGTTAAACAGGTGGATGAGTTTCACTATCTTCTCAACACATTCTTCTGGATTATGTAATTTAACATCATTTGTTAAGAGGTGAATGAGAACACAATCATGTGTTTCGACTGTCGGAGTTTCAAAGTGAGCTATAGCTTCATCAATGGTGTAGGCTGACTTCTTGTGAACTGAACAATGTCGTGTTAGTCTGGTGGTATCAATGGCATGGATATGAGAGCTACCCACAATCAACACATGTCGTTGACGGCTCGCCGACGTGGATTGGTCAGGTGAATTGGTGTTGCATTGATCTGAGCTCTGTAGTTTGGTTGGTTGTCGTGGAGCGGAGACATCACCGGTGGTGGTAGATTCCTCATCCTCAAGTGATTGGAGAGGACCAAACTTGTTGGAAACGATACAACTATACGAGGGGCTACCTAGCCCTGGTTTCTGGCCGACAGGTTTCTGACTAGCCATCTGGCGTTTCAGTTGGTTAGTATCACTTTGTAGCAGATTGAGCTGTGTTTTTATGTGACCAATGTCCTTTGAAACTGATTCAAGGCACTTCATGTCGCGGAGCTGGGATTGACGCAATACAGAATCATCAAATTGACAGGTAACTGTGACTGGTACAGGTGGGGCCTGCTGAATCTTAGTGATTTCCTCCTGAAGGTGGCCATTTTCCTGGCCGAGGGTGGACATAGACCCAGATATAGATTCCATTTGTTTTTTAATGCAAACCACATCTTGTACTATAGGATGATCCATAGGTAGAATGGCTGGGGTAGTAGCTATCTCATGAAGGTGCCCAATCACTTTGTGCATTGTGTCAAGTTTTCCTGGAATATGTTTCAGACCTCTAAGGTCACAGAGTTCTGCTTTGATAAGCTGCATGTCCTCTACTAATGTATCAGTCACAGGGGAGTGTGTCGAATCTGATGACGAGGCCTTCAGACTGGCGATTTCTACAAGTAGTTGTTTATTCTCAAATTGGAGGTCTGCTACTGTCACTGGGTGAAATGTGCCAGTTTCCGAATTCGGAAACAGGGCGGAAACTGGGTGGAAACAACCGGATTCCATCCAGTTTCCGCTCAGTTTCCGCATAGTTTCCAAATTGTAAACTGGACAGATACAAGATGGAAACTGCACGGAAACCATGGAGCACCAGTTTCCGCATAGTTTCCAAATTGTAAACTGGACAGATACAAGATGGAAACTGCACGGAAACCATGGAGCACCCCAAGCGGAAACTGAGCGGAACCCAGGATTCCGGAGGTGCGGAATAGTGAACGTGTTACACTTTCCAAGCTGTTTCCGCCAAGATTCCGCAGCGGAAATTATGCGGAATCTGGGCCGGAAACAGGATTGAAACCGGTTGGAAACTGTAACACTCTGCTGGTTTCCGCACTGGAAACAGCGCGGAAACTGGCTGGAAATATGAAAAATCCAAATACAGCTGTGCGGAAAATAAGCGGAAACAGGTTGGAAACAGACCGTCCTTAAAAGGTTTCCAACCAGTTTCCGCCTACTTTCCGACCAAGTTTCCAATTTGTAAACTGGACAGAAACAAGACAGAAACTGGGCGGAAACCATGGAGCATGCCAAGCGAAACTGAGCGGAACCCAGGATTCCGGAGGTGCGGAATAGTGGACGTGTTACACTTTCCAAGCTGTTTCCGCCAAGATTCCACAGCGGAAATTATGCGGAATCTGGGCCGGAAACAGGATTGAAACCGGTTGGAAACTGTAACACTCTGCTGGTTTCCGCACTGGAAACAGCGCGGAAACTGGCTGGAAATATGAAAAATCCAAATACAGCTGTGCGGAAAATAAACGGAAACAGGTTGGAAACAGACCGTCCTTAAAAGGTTTCCAACCAGTTTCCGCCTACTTTCCGACCAAGTTTCCAATTTGTAAACTGGACAGAAACAAGACAGAAACTGGACGGAAACCATGGAGCATGCCAAGCGGAAACTGAGCGGAACCCAGGATTCCGGAGGTGCGGAATAGTGGACGTGTTACACTTTCCAAGCTGTTTCCACCAAGATTGTACTCTTGAGCTTATCCACTTCAAGCGAGTATGTAAGGCTATGTGCCTGAGTGATGGCAGCAACTATTTTACTGTCCATGGAAGTAATAGCGTCCAGAACTGATGTGGTATCAGCGTGACCTTTAACACATGCTTGTAGATTTTCAATGTCTTTTTGTGCTGATGACAAGGACTGTTTCAATTTCAAATTTCTGCTTCCAGCCTGAGTTTTGGGATGTCGGGGGATTTGGAGGAGTTCAGATTATCGGAAGTTGTCGAATCACTGGACACATCTAATTTAAGTGGGTCGCATTCCGCGTTTTGGTGTAGAGTGATAAGTGTATTGGACAGATCAATGGGAATATGTGTACAAAGTTTGCACGAATATTTTCGTGATGTGTTGACAAACGATGAAATCTGATAGTCTGGGAGATCCGTACACATATAGTGTATCCAGCCTTTGCAGTCATGGCACTGAATCATATGCTTATCATCTGCCCCATGGCACAATGGGCAGGAAGGTGCAGCCTTGTCATTTGCAGAAGTCACCAGGGGATTTGTTTGATCTGCCACAGTTTGTGCACAATTAGAACAAGAATGCCCATAGACCTGGACTGGTTGAGCTACCCCATCACTCCCAAACAGCTGAGTGTTCATACATGTGTAGGCCGCATTTGTTGTCACCATGTATTCCAGTGCATCATCTATCGATTGGAAGCCCTTGTGTAACGCTCCTTGATATTTTTTGACATTCTCTTCGCATGAGCTCCAGGTAGTATAGTATATTGTTGGGATGCAGTGTTGTAGTTCGAATAAAATATAGTCTTGGTCGACACATATTGACAAAACATTTATTGCCCTTACTCTGGCAGTGTTTTAGATCGAAAGAAAACATTGGTCCTGGTCGACAATACATTTCTTACACTCACTCTCACAGTTTTTTAGTCCGAAGGAAAATATTGGTTCAAGTCGACAACGCTGGTCGACAATAAATTGCTTGCGCTATGCTTCCGCAGTGTTTGTGTTCGATGGGCGATCTAGTTTTAGCACAGCCAGGTCCAATCTCAGTACTCGGATATAATATCACGGAATATTATATCTGAATTCAGCCCGATATAAATCCCATGCGAATCTGAAACTACATTTGTTAGCCAATGAGATGGCTAGCTTGTTGAAATCACACCCACAGTAATTACGCACGGTAGCACGTGGACTAACATCACAAACATTATCGGGAAACAGTATCCAAATATGGCATATTTTCCAGACAGATCCGTGAAGATCAAAGAATTTACACCCGCCGAAAAGTCTGGCTTTGTTAGGGGTAGAAAATATCAAAAGATTGTGCCGCGCGAGAATCTCCGTGAAGTAAACGTCAATCATTGTCAGAGACAAAAGTCAGAAATGGTCGTGAGTAGTATAGAAAAATGATTTAAAGGCTTATTGACCTACTTATTTGTTCCCCCGGGTAAAATTTAAGGGGGAACCCAGGTTAAAGTATAGGAAGAGCGGCCATTTACGGCCTTTGACCTCTGAGGCCGTGTAGAGGTCAAGGCCGCTATAGTTCCAACAGGTGGCGCCCCCTCTTTCACCTCAAATCCCTCCGCGGTCTGGTGGTCATGCGGTCGCTGGAAAAAGCTTCCGCGGAGAAAAAGTAGTCCCCAGACTTCAAATACGCTGCATGGTCCGATTGAGTCGAGTGAGGTATCACCTCAAATCCCTCCGCGGTCTGGTGGTCATGCGGTCGCTGGAAAAAGCTTCCGCGGAGAAAAAGTAGTCCCCAGACTTCAAATACGCTGCATGGTCCGATTGGGTCGAGGGAGGTATCAAAGTGAAGCATTCGTGAAGGGGGCATCCAGTCATGGGTGGGTGCATGTAAAATTAGGATTTTTTCCCGAAACTATAAAAAGCGGAACACGGACTTTACCCCTAAAATAGGGGAAAACACCTATCAACCCTAGCCAAAAGGGCTAATATCGGTCCCCGGGCTTATCGGAGCCTGTATCAAGTCAATGGTGTGGGTACATGTAAAATTAGGATTTTTCCCAGAAAATATAAAAAGCGGAACACGGACTTCACCCCTAAAATAGGGGAAAACTCTTATCAACTCTAGCCAAAAGGGCTAATATCGGTCCCCGGGCTTATTGGGGCCTGCCTATCCAGTCAATGGGGTGGGTGCATGTAAAATTAGGATTTTTTCCCGTAACTATAAAAAGCGGAGTACGGACTTTACCCCTAAAATAGGGGGAAAACACCTATCAACTCTAGCCAAAAGGGCTAATATCGGTCCCCCGGGCTTATTGGGGCCTGCCTATCCAGTCAATGGGGTGGGTGCATGTAAAATTAGGATTGTTTTCCGAAAATATAAAAAGCGGAACTCGGACTTTACCCCTACAATAGGGGTCTGTATTATACAATATAAGGGAAAATGCCTGTATGGGGGGAGGGGTGGTCAAAAAAATTTGTGGGTTTAACTATGGCTTGTGGGGTCTATGACAATGGGAAGGATCCCGGAGCGAATCGGTGAAATTTTTGGGAAAAATACCGGGTAGGCCTGTATATAGGCCTATAGGCTGGCTATATGGGGGTATAGGTTCAACCTGGGAAATTCACACACGTTCATTGTGATATGGGTTGCTTGGATTTGTTTTTCACGTCTAGTCATTTAGAACACGATGGGAAGGGTCTCGGAGCGCAACGGTGAAATTTTTGGAAAAGTACCATATAGCCCATATAGTCCCGTTACTGGCTATATGGGGGTATAGGTTCAACCTTGAAAATTCACACACGTTCATTGTGATATGGGCTGTTTGGATTTGTTTTTCACGTCTCGTCATTTAGAACACGATGGGAAGGGTCCCGGAGCGAAACGGTGAAATTTTTGGAAAAGTTCACCCGAGGCCTGGGTAGGCCCATAGGCCTATACTGCATGGCTATGGGGGTATAGGCCCATACGGGGTGGGCGTTTTGGGGTCTAGGTGAACCCCTAATGATCCTATGATGTCGTATGAGGTCTCGTGGAGGAGCATCCGACTGGACTAATGGTTCGTCCGCCTTCAATAGTCTGCGCATGCGCAGTCTGGCCGTAGTATAGAAATCGGGCATTTTGGGTGGTATGTGGGTGTGTGTTTGGGGTAGAGATGGACCGCTATGGGTCCGAATTGGCCGTGGAAGGTGTCAAAGTGAAGCTTGTGTGGGTTAGAGTCAGAATGGTGTGTTTTTAAGTGCAAGTCGCGTCAATCTGCGCATGCGCAGTTGGTTGTAGTAAGTAAAGTGGCCATTTTGGGGCAGTACAGGAAGGTATTTGGGGTCGAGATGGACCATCCTTGGTCCGAATGCGTCCTGGAAGGTGTCTTCTTGTAGCTCTCGGGGTGTAGACCCCGATTTGAGGGCTGCCCACGTCACCTGTGACGTCATCGGTGACGTCATCAATACGAGTAGTAGCGAAAGTGGGCATTTTGGGGCAGTGAAGGAAGGTATTTGGGGTAGAGAGGGACCATCTTTGGTCCGAATGTGTCTAGGGAAGTTTCATGTTGTAGCTCTCGGGGTGTACATCCCGATTTGAGGGATGTCCGCGCCATCTGTGACGTCATCAGTACGAGTAGTAGCGAAAGTGGGCATTTTTGGGCAGTACAGGAAGGTATTTGGGGTAGAGAGGGACCATCTTTGGTCCGAATGTGTCTAGGGAAGTATCATGTTGTAGCTCTCGGGGTGTACATCCCGATTTGAGGGTCATCGATGACGTCATCAGTACGATTAGTAGCGAAAGTGGGCATTTTGGGGCAGTGAAGGAAGGTATTTGGGTAGAGATGGACCATACTTGGTCCGAATGCGTCGTGGGAGGTGTCATGTTTTAGCTCTCGGGGTGTACACCCCGATTTGAGGCATGTCCGCAGCATCTGTGACGTCATTGGTGACGTCATCAGTACGAGTAGTAGCGAAAGCGGGTATTTTGGGGCAGTGAAGGAAGGTATTTGGTGTAGAGATGGACCATCCTTGGTCCGAATGCGTCGTGTGAGGTGTCATCTTGTAGCAACGCCCGCCAACACCAAGCTCAATGATTCAACGCCCTGGTGAAATAGCTCAGAAGCTCTGATTTTCTAGATATTCCATGGAATTGTCACTCATTCTTCGAAATGCAGTGACGTCCGTCTTTACGCCTTAACAGACCGGAGAGAGTACAACAACAACAAGGATGAACCATGAGAGAACAACAACAACAAGAAGTTTTTTCATATAGTTTATTCTCCCCAATGTTACATCATACCCACGCTGGGGGAGCCTCGTTGGGTATATTCACAATTCAAGAAGACTCTTGTCCAATCAGAGGCCACCATTTGCATTTGTCATATTCGTTCCTGCCCGTTAGATGTATTCTTGTCCAATTAGAAGTCTCCATTTCAGAAAGTTCCATCTTCGGCCATGTTCGCTCTGAACCGTTTATTCTAATCATCGTCGGGCAGGCCAGGATACCGTTGAGGCAACATATCCTCAGATAGTTGTTTGTGCATTCTGAGTATCTATCAGTGCATGGGTGAATACATTCACCCGATGGGAAGATTCCGTAATTTGGTCACGATGAACGTAACATTGGTCACCTTCTCTACGACCCACTTGGTGTTGGGGCGCTGTTCATAGGCCCATTGCAAGACATCCAATTGATCTACTTGGTCCAGCACGGGCTTTAGCGATGTCCGGTTAATGATGGTAAACGCTTGGTCAAATACCCGGATGTTACTGCTCGGGTAAAAGTATCGGACTTGATCTGTCTCCTTATGCTGCAGTACATAACCGAACGCCAGATTTAATTTGAAGGACGTAGCTTGGTCATTGAAGATGGCTTCCACGTAGTTGCGTAGACGGGTGAGGCCAGTCAGCCGGAAATTGTAGATATCTTGAATAGGGCGATGACGGAGGAAACAGTGCCGTATCATGGGCCAATGGCGCCGATAGACTCTCACTGGATGGGCGTCCTGTAAGAGATCGCTGGGAACATCCACCGCATCTTCCAGAAAATGTTCGTTGTTGTCAGGCGTATGACTGGGAACAGTAATGCTAGGGACCTGCTGGATATCTAGGCTCTTCTGAACTGTGGGTATAGGCGGGCTCTCCGTGATCGCATCACCAGTGGCATTCGTCTCCCCGGGTTCATCTTCAGTGGGTCTGTCCCTCCTGGGTGCCTCTTTAGTGGAAAGTTCTCCCTCATGCCGTGGTGACGGACCATAAATCAAACGCTCATGCCGTCTTAACTGACTGGGTCGTTTGAAGAGTTGACCACATTCTTCGCATGGATGCTTGGGTGGCCCATGAATTGAACGTTCATGGCGCTGTAAATGATCCGGGCGCTGAAACGACAGTGTACATATCGTACAGCTATACCGGGTCGTTCCGGCGTGCTTGGTAGCCTCATGGCGGCGCAAGTCGTGCAGACGAGTGAATGATTTCGAGCAGGTAGTACAAGTGAACATCTTGGTGGTTGACAGAGTGTCTGATGAAACGGCCAGGCCGCTTCCCTTTTATAGCAAGCTAGCTGGTGATCTATTTTTAGCACAATCAGTTCAACTTGGACATTCCGTGTCTTTTTGGTGACGTCCGTGACTATTCGGGCACCTCCGTGTCTCTTCGGTAACCTCCGTGCCTCTTCGGTAACCTCCGTGTCTTTTCGGCAACCTCCGTGTCTCTTCGGTCACCTCCGTGTCTTTTCGGTGACGTCCGTGACTCTTCGGGCACCTCCGTGTCTCTTCGGTAACCTCCGTGACATCTTCGGTCACCTCCGTGTCTCTTCGGGCACCTCCGTGACATCTTCGGTCACTTCCGTGTCTCTTCGGTCACCTCCGTAACTATCCGGCTGTTCAGGTGTAAACCCCGATGTACCCGTATGGAACACACAGCTAAAGGACCCGGATAGAAGTACCCGGATGTAGGCGCGGACGTCATTGACAAGAGCCTGGATGTACAAGAACCCGGATGTACCCGGATGTAAAAGTCCCCGGATGTAAAAGTGCGCGGATGTTTACGAATGTTCCACCATTCCGGACTTCTATCAGGTCCATGTCCAGAAGCTCTCATGTCCTGCATGTAAATAGTCATATTGTGTGTGTATGCATGTGTGTATGCGCCTGTGTGTGTGCGTGTGTGTGTGTGTGTGTGTGTGTGCGTGTGTGTGTTTGAGTCTGTGTATGTGTGCATTGCGTCTGTGTGTATGTGTGTATGCGTGTATGCGTCTGTGTGTATGCGTGTGTGTGTATGCAACCACCACCACCACCACCACCACCACCACCACCATCACCACTACCACCACCACACACCACCACACACCACCACTACCACCACCACCACCACCGGGCGTTGACGCCCGTCAACGCCACCACCACCACCACCACACACTACCACACCACCACACCACCACCACGACCACCACCACTGGGCACACATACCTGGTGCAGTGCCCGTAGGGCATAGGGTACACCAGGGTGTGGGTGCGATCGGAGCTCTTGGAGCTCAAAGCGTGTGGAGCTCAGAGCTCGGAAGTGATATTTGCATATGACCTCTGTGAGGTCACTTCCGCTTCCGTTCACGTGACCCGAACTGACCTTTGACCCCTGCGCGCGCTAACAAAACCGGATAAAAATTGCGCGTAGGGGTCAAAGGTCAGTTCGGGTCACGTGAACGGAAGTGGAAGTGACCCCACAGAGGTCATATGCAAATGTCACTTCCGAGCTCTGAGCTCCACACGCTTTGAGCTCCAAGAGCTCCGATCGCACCCACACCCTGGTGTACCCTATGCCCTACGGGCTATAGGGTACAGAGTGCACCAGGTATGTGTGCCCAGTGGTGGTGATCGTGGTGGTGGTGTGGTGGTGTGGTGGTGTGTGGTGGTGGTGGTGGTGGTGGTGGTGGCGTTGACGGGCGTCAACGCCCGGTGGTGGTGGTGGTGGTTGTGGTGGTGTGTGGTGGTGTGTAGTGGTGGTAGTGGTGATGGTGGTGGTTGCATACACACACACACGCATACACACAGACTCATACACACGCGCACACACGCACACACACACGCACACACACACACGCGTAAACACACTCGCAAGCACACACATACACACACACAGAGGCATACATACACATACACATACACACGAACATGCACGCACACACACACACAGACGCATACACATATGCATACACACACAATATGACTATTCACATGCAGGACATGAGAGCTTCTGGACATGGACCTGATAGAAGTCCGGAATGGTGGAACATTCGTAAGCATCCGGGCACTTTTACATCCGGGTACATCCGGGTTCTTGTACATCCGGGCTCTTGTCAATGACGTCCGCGCCTACATCCGGGTACTTCTATCCGGGTCCTTTAGCTGTGTCTTCCATACGGGTACATCCGGGTTTACACCTGAACAGCCGGATAGTTACGGAGGTGACCGAAGAGACACGGAAGTGACCGAAGATGTCACGGAGGTGCCCGAGGAGACACGGAGGTTACCGAAGATATCACGGAGGTTACCGAAGATGTCACGGAGGTGACCGAAGATGACACGGAGGTTACCGAAGAGACACGGAGGTGCCCGAAGAGTCACGGACGTCACCGAAGACACGGAGGTGACCGAAGAGACACGGAGGTTGCCGAAAAGACACGGAGGTTACCGAAGAGACACGGAGGTGCCCGAATAGTCACGGACGTCACCGAAAAGACACGGAATGTCCAAGTTGAACTGATTGTGCTAAAAATAGATCACCAGCTAGCTTGCTATAAAAGGGAAGCGGCCTGGCCGTTTCATCAGACACTCTGTCAACCACCAAGATGTTCACTTGTACTACCTGCTCGAAATCATTCACTCGTCTGCACGACTTGCGCCGCCATGAGGCTGCCAAGCACGCCGGAACCGCCCGGTATAGCTGTACGATATGTACACTGTCGTTTCAGCGCCCGGATCATTTATAGCGCCATGAACGTTCAATTCATGGGCCACCCAAGCGTCCATGCGAAGAATGTGGTCAACTCTTCAAACGACCCAGTCGGTTAAGACGGCATGAGCGTTTGATTCATGGTCCGTCACCACGGCAGGAGGGACAACTTTCCACTAAAGAGGCACCCAGGAGGGACAGACCCACTGAAGATGAACCCGGGGAGATGAATGGCACTGGTGATGCGATCACGAAGAGCCCGCCTATACCCACAGTTCAGAAGAGCCTAGATATCCAGCCGGTCCCTAGCATTACTGTTCCCAGTCATACGCCTGACAACAGCGAACATTTTCTGGAAGATGCGGTGGATGTTCCCAGCGATCTCTTACAGGACGCCCATCTAGTGAGTGACATCTATCGGCGCCATTGGCCGATGAAACGGCACTGTTTCCTCCGTCATCGCCCTATTCAAGATATCTACAATTTCCGGCTGACTGGCCTCACCCGTCTACGCAACTATGTGGAAGCCATCTTAAATGACCAAGCTACGTCCTTCAAATTGAATCTGGCGTTCGGTTATGTACTGCAGCATAAGGAGACAGATCAAGTCCGATACTTTTACCCGAGCAGTAACATCCGGGTATTTGACCAAGCGTTTACCATCATTAACCGGACATCGCTAAAGCCCGTGCTGGACCAAGTCGACCAATTGGATGTCTTGCAATGGGCCTATGAACAGCGCCCCAACACCAAGTGGGTCGTAGAGAGGGTGACCAATGTTACGTTCTTCGTGACCAAATTACGGAATGTATTCACCCATGCACTGATAGATACTCAGAATGCACAAACAACTATCTGAGGATATGTTGCCTCAACGGTATCCTGGCCTGCCCGACGATGATTAGAATAAACGGTTCAGAGCGAACATGGCCGAAGATGGAACTTTCTGAAATGGAGACTTCTAATTGGACAAGAATACATCTAACGGACAGAAACGAATATGACAAATGCAAATGGTGGCCTCTGATTGGACAAGAGTCTTCTTGAATTGTGAATATACCCAACGAGGCTCCCCCAGCGTGGGTATGATGTAACATTGGGGAGAATAAACTCAAATACCTTCCTGTACTGGCCTAAAATGCCCACTTTCGCTACTACTCGTACTGATGACGTCACAGATGACGCGGACATCCCTCAAATCGGGATGTACACCCCGAGAGCTACAACATAACACTTCCCTAGACACATTCGGACCAAAGATGGTCCCTCTCTACCCCAAATACCTTCCTTCACTGCCCCAAAATGTCCACTTTCGCTACTCCTCGTACTGATGACGTCACCGATGACGTCACAGGTGACGTGGGCAGCCCTCAAATCGGGGTCTACACCCCGAGAGCTACAAGAAGACACCTTCCAGGACGCATTCGGACCAAGGATGGTCCATCTCGACCCCAAATACCTTCCTGTACTGCCCCAAAATGGCCACTTTACTTACTACAACCAACTGCGCATGCGCAGATTGACGCGACTTGCACTTAAAACACACCATTCTGACTCTAACCCACACAAGCTTCACTTTGACACCTTCCACGACCCATACGGACCCATAGCGGTCCATCTCTACCCCAAACACACACCCACATACCACCCAAAATGCCCGCTTTCTATACTACGGCCAGACTGCGCATGCGCAGACTATTGAAAACGGACGAACCATTAGTCCAGTCGGATGCTCCTTCACGAGAGCTTCAAAATAAGACCTCATACGACATCATAGGATCATTAGGGGCTCACCTAGACCCCAAAACATCCACCCCGTATGGGCCTATACCCCCATAGCCATGCAGTATAGGCCTATGGGCCTACCCAGGCCTCGGTGAACTTTTCCAAAAATTTCACCGTTTTGCTCCGGGACCCTTCTCATCGTGTTCTAAATGACGAGACGTGAAAAACAAATCCAAACAGCCCATATCACAATGAACGTGTGTGAATTTCCAAGGTTGAACCTATACCCCCATATAGCCAGTACGGGACTATATGGGCTATATATGTTACTTTTCCAAAAATTTCACCGTTGCGCTCCGAGACCCTTCCCATCGTGTTCTAAATGACTAGACGTGAAAAACAAATCCAAGCAACCCATATCACAATGAACGCGTGTGAATTTCCCAGGTTGAACCTATACCCCCATATAGCCAGCCTATAGGCCTATATACAGGCCTACCCGGTACTTTTCCCAAAAATTTCACCGATTCGCTCCTGGACCCTTCCCATTGTCATTTTCTTGGCGAGGCGAGAAAAACGAGACCCCACAAGCCATAGTAAAGCCCACAAAAAAATCTGACCACCCCTCCCCCCATACAGGCATTTCCCCTTATATTGTATTATACAGACCCCTATTGTAGGGGTAAATTACAACACATATAAGGGAAGTTCCGCTTTTTATATTTTCGGAAAACAATCCTAATTTTACATGCACCCACCCCATTGACTGGATAGGCAGGCCCCAATAAGCCCGGGCACCGATATTAGCCCTTTTGGCTAGAGTTGATAGGTGTTTT